>CM076574.1:374378583-374664021 GCA_034641835.2 Pinus albicaulis
TCTAACCAACAAGGACATCCCTTTCAGGGAAAACCTTTGTTTCAGCAAGGATATGCTTTTGGCCCACAAGGATAACCCTTCTAGGGACAACCTTCAGCCCAACCAAGGTATGCATACGACCCGCAAGGACAACCCTTACAGGGAAAACCTTCGGTCCAGTAGGGATTATTTTACAGCCCGCAAGGGCAGTCTTACAATCCTCAAGGTCAACCTCTATAGTGTCACCCTGTGGTCCAACCAGGGCAACCTCAAGGACCGGCATGGCAACCAGTATATCAACCTAGACCGTCATACGGTCCTGGGGGGAAAACCCATCCGTCTCAACCTTTGGTGCAAACTCAACAGCCTCATTTTCCCATTGGTCAGAATGTTTCACAGCCAGGGCCATCCTACAGTCCTGTCCCAGGACAACCTGGTTATCAGGAAAAACCTGGCCCACTCCCACCATCAGGCCAAACTGCTCAGTCGGGGCAACCTGGTGTCCCTGATCAGCCAGATCAACCTACTCAACCAGGAAAACCTGCACAACCTGTTAGCCCTGCTCAGCCACCAATCTATGCTATGCCACAGCCAAATCCACCTATGTGCCCGACTTATTCTACTCAGTAGAACCCCACTTACCAGTAGCCCGTTCGACCCCAAGGAGGCTATTACCCTCAAGGTCAGTCTCGACCAGTTTACAACCCACCTCAAGGTTCTGGTTATTACCCTCAACAGCCAGGCTATATTTATACTCCGCAGCAAAATCCTTACACTGCTCAATCAGGACCCATGTATACTCAGAATCAGTATCCTAGTTATCAACCCCCTGTATCCTGGTTTTCAGCCACCATATCAACCAAATTATCTGGCTTATACCCCCTATGGTCAGAATCCTCCAGGACAGAACCAATGGGGGCAGAGTTATGCTCAAGGTACAGGTCCTTATCAGGGATCTGGCATGCCTTTTAACCCTCAATTAACTTTTCTTGCCATGTTGGAGTTACCAGATGTGTCCAAATTGACCAATGATCCGATTCTTCATAATCCATATTGGCCTCCAGTTCCGACGAAGGTGCCTGGTGATTGTCCTAAGTTTGAGGGAAAATCTAGAGAAGATCCCCAAGCACACGTCATGACCTACCACTTATGGTGTTCTTCGAATTCTTGGGTAGATGACTCGGTTCGTTTGCATCTTTTCCAGCGCACTCTCACCAGCGCTGCTGCTAAATGGTACATAGAACTACCCTGTGGTATTTTTCAAGATTTTAATACTCTAGCTATGGCATTCCTCACACATTTCTAGTTACTAGTTCGTTACGAAACCGGGACGCATCTTCTGACATCTCTGAAATAGAACAAAGCTACTCATATTTCAGATCACATTCACGAATGGAGACGTCGACATTGTCTGATCAAGTTTGGCATTCCTCATCAGCTTCTAAATCACTGTTTCACTACCTCCTTTGTCAATAATATTGCATAGGAAATTGCTATGGGGGCATGTGTAACCAAGGAACAGGCCATCGCTCGCGCCCAGTACCTCGATTTAGTGTACTCTCAATCGGGCACGTTATATGATATCTTGACTAATGCCCCGCAACCAAGGACCTCTAAAGCGCCAGCTACTCCATTAGTAGACGGTGTTATTGGTTCCATCTCTCAGACTTCACGCAAGTCTTCCAATGGGAAGCAGAAATCGAATTCTTCCAATACTTCTACTTCCCAGCGTGCTCCAGATTATAGTAAAACCGCGGAGGTCAATGTTGTTCAGGCCAATCCTGTGGACAAGACCACCAAAGGGAAAAATAAGGGCAAAGGCAAGACCAAATCCAATGCCCCAAAACCGAAATTGTCTAAACCACGTGCTGATGATGGTTCACAGTGAAAACTGAAGTATCCCTGCCTGATTTGTGAAGAGGATCACTACACTGAAGATTGTCCTCAATGATATGAGGTTAGTCAACTACTAAAAGGTGCTAAGGGAACTCCAGAAATCCTTAAATAACCTTTCCCATCTCAGCAGACCCAGATGGTCGATCAATCTGCACCATCTGCGTCATTTGGCTCTCAAGTTTTCATGATGAATGGTTCTGCACCTGTTTCCATCACTACTCGGTTGAAAGATTATGCCAGATCACGTCAGGCAACTAGGAAGGAGGTCGTTGATGGTCCTCCTCCCCCACCTACCTCTGGTCCCCTTGAAATCGAGAATCCTAGTGTTGAACCCGTTATACGGCCACCTTCTAAAGGTGTTCTCCAGAAGTCTTCCTATGATCCTAATGCCTGTGCTGCTCAACATTACAGTATTGTTGAGGTTTAGCGCAAGCACCATCCATGATGTCCACATTGGAAGTCCTCGAGATTTGTTTGTATCAACAGAAAGCATTGTTATCTGTGATCGGCGACATCGACCCTGCCAATTCTAGTCTTCTCACTTTCGATCTAGAGAATTTCGTCCCCTGACTTCCGCGCTAGATCGTGCTTGTTATACAAGTCAGTATTAACAGTCTCAACATCCATAGGGCCATGGTTGACAAAGGTGCATCTACCTGCGTCATGTCATCTACTTGCTGGAAAGCCATTAGCTCTCCAGCCCTCACTTCATCTCCCAATGCCCTTGAGGCATTCGATGGAAAGGAATCAAAACGCTTGGGTGTTCTCGCGAGTCTACTGATTACATTGCAAGAAAATACAATCAACATTGAAGTGGAATTTTTTGATGCAAAACTCAACTACAATCTTCTACTCAGTCGCAGTTGGACCCACGCCATGTTGTGCGTTCTTTCCACCCTCTTTTGACTTCTGAAGTTTCTGCATGAGGGAAAAATTATTACTGTTGATCAGTTGTCATTCTTTACCTCGTCTTCTGAGAAAAACGTGCCATATGTAGACCAAATTCCCAATCCCCCTGACAGCATAGGACTGGGTCTTTTCAAAGATCCCGCTCTTATGGGTATTTTTCCCTTTCCACCACCCAATACCATTCAAGTCAATACGATCTCTAGGTCAGATGACCCATGGATCATCCCTTTTCCTGAACAGGTTGCCTCTTTTGGAGAATCGATGCCTCTGACACCAGTTGAAATCAATTATTGTGAGATCATTGCCACATCAGATCCTCCTCCTAATGATAATGCTCCTTTGAGCATGGCTCTTGATTTTTATTCTCAATCCCCTTGGCTCAGCGATGTAGATTCACCCAATCCTTTGAGAGAAGTTTTTCCGTCTAACGAAGCTATCGTGGAGACTATGTCTCTCGAAGATCTGCCATGGAACGATGGGCATCATCGTTCTTCGTTCATGCCTAGCCTGGAGGCAATGTCTAATTGTCTCGAGTGTTTTGCATCTGATTCTCCCCCTCCTGAAGCAACTCCTCTGAGCTGGTCGGAGCATAGTTCCTTTTCTTATGTCAAGCTCCCTAAAAAATTAAGCAAGCTCGTCGGAGCAGAGTTCGTTTTCTTGTGTCAAGATCCTTAAAAATGAAACAAGGTTGTCGGAGCAGAGTTAGTTTTCTTGTGTTAGGCTCTTTAAAAAATGAAACAAGCTCTTATGAGGATATTTATTTTAATGTGTCAACCTCGTTAAAACAATGAAACACGTTCTCGTTCAATTCGAGTCTTTGTTTAGATCTTGTAAAATCCCAGTCGAGTCTTTCTCTTGATCTCATAACTTGAACATTCACTCCATCTGCCTTTCATATGGATTAAAGCTTGGGGGGCATGTACCTCGAATTGGGTCACCATGCTAGGGGCATGCAAAATGTTTCAAGCATAGTTTGTTTTCATTTCAAGATTGTGTAAAAATGAAACCGGTTTCAAGCATATTTTATCTTTGTTTCAAGCTTGTGTAAAAATGAAACCAACTTCAAGCAGAGTTTTATGATTTCAAGCTTCTGTAAAAATGAAACCATTCCCATTTTGCCTCTCGTGATTTTGATTTTATCAGCCTGTTTTGCCAGATGAGCCTTGGTTTTCTCATTCCACCGTCACCATCTACTTGGCCGATCATATGCCTTGACTTGGTTGTTTTACCCATTCCTGAGGAACCACTGTGATGAGTGGTCTTGTTAGCCAGCCTCTTGACCTTTATCTTGTTTTGAGTAGTTCCACCATCACCGGAACCAGCTACTGCCCTTTATACCACTCGTTCCTCCAGGAGGAGTCACCTTTCAGCTCTTTTCTGACTCTCTAAAATTTAAAATATTGCCAAGACGCTTGTCATTTTAAACTCGTTAAATGGCTGCGAAGCGACATCTACCTAGTATACGTTTACCCCTTTTTCGAGCTGGGATAGATTATTTACGAAAAAGGAATACTCTAGACTATCGTGACTAGGAGGTTCTCTTAGACATATTTTTCTACCTTTTCGGATCTGTGGGACTACCTAAAAAAAGGGACTGTTGGAGTTTTCTTTTCTGCTGTCTTTTCAAACTCTCTAAATATGAAAATACGCCGAGTTCTTCCTTTGTCAGACTCATTAAAAACTGATGATATTGGACTCCGTCGTAATGACGTTACTCGAGTTTCTCCTTCCTAGGGCTCGTAAAATGTACTAGGTTGGATTTGTCTGAAGGACAAACTTACATTGCAAGAATATGCTATCCCCTTCAAGCTTGTTTCCAAAAAATAATTGGGTTACTCGCCAGAAATGGTGGGGGAAAATAGAACCAATATTATAGTCATGTCGGCAGTATGTCGCTCTTGAACATGGCACTTGTCTACATTCGTGTCAAGTTGGGGACATTTCATCTCGTTATTGTCTTGCCTTCATGGGTTTGGGTAATCTTTTTTACCACTCATCTGCTCTTTGCCACGTCACCATGACCTCAGATCCCTTGATGTCAAATACTGCCAAATCCAGTGTCGTGCCACCGATATGGTCAAGAAAAGTTGGCCTCTGCAGTTTTCAACCTCCCTATGATTCTCTGTTGGTCTTGATTCAGAAACATTATATCCCTCTGTCTCGTGTCAATGATGTGGGAAACATTATGGCCCACCTTCGATCAAGGTCACTTCCTATCGACTTTAGCTCATTATCCAAGAAGTTGATCTAGAGACTCCCTTCAGGTACCTTAGAGCCTACATGCCTCAATGGTAGGTTCTTCGCATTCGACACAAGGTTTTCATTATTGGCCTTTGATCGGATGATTATGTGGGTGTTCGATGCCAGATCACTGTTCACACTCCGTGAATTGTACGTTTTGTACCTTGAGAGCCATTGTCATTATTGGTGGTTTCTCTCGCATCTGTTAATATTTTTCATCATTGGCTGGTAATCAAATGATGTTCTTGCATGTTCGACTTCAGCTCACATATTCGCATGCTCGAACTTGTACTCTATTCGGGTCGAGATGGAGCGCAAGACCCTGGATTTTTGTCTGATGAAATCCAGGCTGCTGGTTCTTTGTGAATTATTATGACTTGTTACATGACTCTTTTGATTGGATGGCTGCGACCATACCTGAGTCTACTTGTTGATTCTTATTTTTTTGGATGGTTGTGCCCATACCGTGGATCTCATTTTGTACACTTTATTATGGATGGCTACGCCCATACCACATATCATGTATCAGAGATAGCAATTTTATTTGTACTTGCAGGTCCTCCAACGGCGGTGTTTTCAGTTGAACGCGCTCTCATAAAGAATTTCACCCCTCCCTCTCTCTCAGACCTCATGCTTTAGGGGGCATCTTTTACATAGCATTTTGTCATTGTCCCTACAATCCCTCGTCCCATATGTTGGAGGACTATTCCTGTGACTTGCGAATAGTAAAATGTCCTGAAAACACCTTGATGGTATCCTTCTGCATAAGGAGAAGAATTATCTTGAAGAATATTTCCTCAGAAAAAACCCTAAAACCCCATGTTTTGGCATTGGTGTGGGTAGCAAGTTCATCCCTCACGCCAATGGGGCAAATACACACTAGTGGGCGCTCCAGCTGGCGCTCTGTCCTTGTGTTGTTCCCATGCCAAGCCTATTAAGGGATGTTTTTTAACAATAGAAGGCGGAAGTTTGATTCTAACAACTTCAGAACAAATCATCAAAAAGAGGTTGGGTTGTTTGGCTCCAGATCTCCTTGATTAGGAAGTGGTTTTCCACCTCTCATGGAACCTTCCTAAGAGATAGGACTCTCCCCCATGATTATAGGGATCCTAACCTCTCCTTCTCCTTCTATAAAAGACTGCTCTCTCCATTTTCTAGCTAGCTGAACTTTTGGGAAGGAAATTATAGCTGAGTGGTAATCAAGAGCAGAGCTAAGGAGAAGCCTGTGAGAGAGAGATCTTTGTCAAATCCCTGACGAGCTTTGTGAGACACGTCCCACTGGAACCCTGTCGAAGGAAGATCACAACGTCAGAGCATCGGTTGTAATCGTTCTCTCGTATCTTAATATACATGACTCTGCTATTGGTTCCATGATTGTGTTTTTCCATTATATAATGCAATTTCATTCGTTCCTCTCTGACTGATCGATAGTTATAAAGAGTGAAATATTACGTTGCATGTTGTCTCTCTTCTTTGCATGTGTACAGGTATCTGGATGCAGCGAGCTCACGAATCATGACCTGTCCAGCTAGGAACATAAGCGTCACTTCTTCTTCAACAACAGTAGCGAAGGAATCACGGTAAGTGATATATCGCGATTCTATCCTTTGTAACTAGGAATCAATAGCTTTGTGTGTTTCGATTGTTGCTAGACCCACTCTAGGCCGGCTAGTGGGATCGCCTCTGTCCGCAGAGGAGATTTACCTCCACAATAGCGCTCAATAAAAATACCACATGAATCTCAAAAAAATATTGCAACTCATTTGATTTCATTAATGATAGGTCCACAATAATACACATAGTTTCAAGACTCGATTATCCAATAGTAATACTTCGCACAAATAATTATTTATAGAAAAATAAATTAAAACAGTTACATTAAACGCTATCCTAACTAATATCGCTTTATTTTCTAACTAAATTTTAACTGCATCATGGAAAATATTTGATCTGTTGTGTTGGCACTACTCGAACTGTAAATTGTTGCTAAAGGATATGTTTGAGGGCTGCACTGGCTATCAGTTGACTGCTGATCTAGAAAAATTGACTTTCCTGTTTTTACTAATCATTTTTTAAACCCACACATATTTTCCGAGTGCTCTTCATCAGGGATAACTAATTTTATTACCCTATGGTAAATTTTATCTGCTTCAGTGTATTTAGAAAAATTGGGCTTCATGAGAAAGCCATGTTTGATCCCATACTGAATGTAAATGTCATTGCTTAATGCTCCCAACAACACCTTTCCTGTTAATGTGCCTTTAATATTTGAAAACTTGGCAGTATCCCTGGAAATTTTTCGAAGTCTTTTTCCATAGTCATCTCTGGTCATCAATTTAGCATTAATTACAAAAGAGAAGGCAATCCTTTTTGTGTAAGAGACTCTATCCTGCTGAAAATTCTTTGAACTGTAACCTCCATACTGTGACATTTTTCTTCAAGTTGAAGAATCAAATTCTTCTTTGTTAGCAATTTCTTCACTTCCAGGATGGTTTATTTTTTGTCATCAATACCCAATTCATCCAGCTCATACCTTTTCTTTGAATTTAGAAATCTAGTAATATTGTTTGTTATGGTAGGCTTGTCTCCTAGTTCTACTTTGAATGTTGTAATGGCCTCATTTCCCTTCTATATTAGCTCCTTTTTCTCAAATATGATATGTATACTTGGCCAAATTTCATTGATAGAATCTGTGATGTCTTCCCATATTATTTATTTTACCTGGCCCAAAGTATTTCCAATAGTTGACTCCTGCTACTCTTTTTGTAACCTCTCAAACAACTTTTTGGCCCTCTGTGCTTCAATTGTATGTGAACTATCAACGTTAGATTTTTGTAATTGAAATAATTTTACTTGATCCTGCAATTTTTTGATCTCCTCTTCTTTAAAGGACATGTTTTGAACTGCTTTGGTAACCTTCCAACTCCATCTGTAGTACTTGTTGTAGAAGTTTGAGCTATAGGAATGGTTGCTAGTGGCACTGCTTCTAAAGTAACATTTGATGTTTTTACTATTGTTTCCTTTTCCTTTATCATATTTTCTAATTCTCATTCCATCTGCTTTAATTGAGAATTTTTCTCCATTATCAATTTCATCATTTATGTCTTTAGAGTTTCAGTCTCTTCAATATCCTTTTCCAAAGGATCTTTTGTAGCTGTAATTTTCAGTTGTTTTCTCAATGCTTCTATATCATCATTTTTCTTCTTGATGATTTCTTCAATGGAGTTTAGATTGGATGGATCATATCCAATTTTTACCACTAGATCTTCTAAGTTTTTTATTCTTGTGTCCTTTGAAAATGAAGAGACCTTCTCCATTTTCAACTGGGATTGTACATTTTCCAATGAAACCTGCAGTTTTGATAGACTCAAAGAAGTGTTAGTGAGAATTCATGAAATCATCTCAGCATTTTGATTGTGTAGCTCCATTTGATCTATTGGATGAATTTATTTTGTATCAAACTCAAATGTGGCACTTTTATAGTATTCTTCAGACGTTGGCTATGGAATTTGTGCCCGATGAAATGAAAATTGCACTTTTCCCTTTTCTGAACCAAAGGCTGAAAGCGACCTACTCTATGAGCTGGGATTTTTTTTCCAAAAATGGTTGTATGTACTTGTATTTAACATTTAATTCTTCAATTTTATCTCTTTGAAAGTGTTAAAGACAATATTCTCCTTTTCCCTTGTAGCAGTTGTGGTAGTCTGAATGGCTTTTTTCTCATATTTAGGAGCTGCTAAAGTAGTAGGAGTGGTAGAAGTGCCTCTATCACATGTCTGTGTTGAAGGAGGTGTCTCTTCAGTAATTATGATTACTTATTTATCTTACTCATTGCTAGGATTGACCTTAGTATTAAGCTTTTTCTTCTTCCTGTAGTGAATGTTGAAGTATTTTCTAGATGAATCAGTCATTGGATATGATTGATCTACTCTAACTCTTTTACAAGCTCTTTCCTGTGCAATAGGAGTCTACAATGTTGATGTAGATAGTATCTGTTATTCAGCCTCCTGTAGTGTACCTTTTTTCCATTCAATTTGATTCATGTAATTTTCAATACCCGGTCTAGGTGTATGAAAATATGGCATAGATTTATTTTCTATCCTTAGTTTTGAAATGACACCAACTGGATCATAATACCATGTAAAACTTGGGCTCAACTGCATTTCTTTCAACAACTTATCTGCTTCCTCCCCTGTTTTCTTGCTATTACATATAAAAGGACCTATCTATGTTTCGATTTTAAATTGAGATTTCTTTTTTAGTAGAGACAAAATGCACTTCATCTACATTAATAATTTGTCTAATATACTCCAATGAAAAAATCCTCGACGGGGGGGGGGAATTTGGGCAACTTATAAGGGGGAAGTTCACATCCATAAACTCTGAGTTCTCCAAAATTTTGGTAAAGATACCAATCCCCTGTTCTACCTTGATCTAACAGCTGCAATACCTTTCTAATATCTTCACTAATTCTTGGCTCTAGAGTGCTATTTAACAAACTGAGTGTTGGTTGAAGAAACAATTCCACAAATTGTTTATATGAATATTATTTTTGTTCCTTCATGACTAGTGAAGTCCAGAAAATGATTGAATGTTGGTTGCCTTCCTCATCCATTTTATGTAGAGAAAAATTAAATTTGTCTCCCTAATAGTACAAGAACAAGTAAACTAACACAGAGGCGTAACTAAAAACCTCTTAAGTTGAGAATTTGAGAAACCGATCATGGATAGAATCTACAAGGAACTAACTGAAATTGAAAATGATGGAGGTTTTGGAATATGTAGAGAATATGGACATGAATCTTATGATGCCTTCATCTACCCATTGGTTTTAATAATAACCAAGAAGGTAGGAAATGACTGCGATGATTTGTTTGGACCTTTCAGGGAAAATGGATGATGGAAATGGAGGGGTTTTCTTAGGTAATGGGTCATTTTCAGTCATAAATAGCTCAAGAGTTTGAGATCTCTTTGAAAAATCGTACTTCTGGTATATTTCAATCAAGGCTTCTCGGGAAAATTGGGTAGCATTCTCTGTGGTTAGGGATCTCATCATTTGTTCAATAGTTTGGGCATTGATGGTCACTAAAATCTCCCCTGTAGGGGTGATAATAGTTCTCTGGTTTGGCATATACCAAGCTTGACATATTCTAACAAACTCTGGGGCACTATGGGTATGAGAAAAGATTAAATGTGGGTCATTGGAATCCCATAATCCTATTTCATTTAATTTATCCAAGAATTTGTCTTCTAACCAGTAGTATAATTCAAAAAGCTCAAGGTCAAATAAGGTTTCATGTATTTTGTGATCTTTGTATATTAAGGGAATGTGATGAAAATAAAATGGAATATGTAATAGTAGACTTATTGTTTACTCAGGTCCTTTGTTTTTCGGAGGTAGAAAACATGAATTCTCTGATAGAAAACACAAGCCGAGACTTAATAAAAACTCTGCAGACTGGAAGAAAATGAATAGCTACAAAGGAAATCTTTAAACACTAGCAAGGTTGATCTCTGGAGCTCTGGTAGTATTTTGTAAATTGGTAATCCTATGCAAAGAAGTTTGAAAAGAAGAATAAAATTTTGAAACATGCGATTAATGGTGAGTTTATGGGAAATTGAACTTGATTCTCGTTTAAAAGGGGCGCGAGAAAGTTGCCTAACGATTAGCAATTACATTAATTGGCTAAAAATTATGGAAACAATGGGAACTAATTTTATTGGACAGGCCAGAGTCCACGTTGGCATGACATGATTGGTGGGAGGATTGGTGGTTTTAATCAGCAGGTAAGTAGGATTTCGAAGGGGTAAAAATGTGGTAAATGGTTTCGTGCGGGGGGTTTGCGAAATCACCTACTCATGACACCTAGAAATGGGGTTGGTCTTTAATACCAATATTTTCGGAACCCCCCCCCCCCCCCCACGACATTAATTCGCGGACGATGAGGGGGGGCTGAAGTCACATGTGATCCATCGGATTAAACTGTGATATGATGGATGATCAGAGAGGTGGAGGAGGATTAGCGTATATCAGAGTTTAATGAAATGTGGGGTAGGGGTATGATGTGACATGAATTACTGGTGAATACGGGAATGCAACGTGTTACATAGGTAGTGGAGAATGACGACGGAAAAGTACAACACATGGGATTTAAAACCTATGGCTTCGAAGGTTTATTTTTGAAATATTAAAGATAAATATTTAATATAATGCGATTTCAAAAATATTTTTTTTAAGAAATTTTTTCATTTCTTTTTGAAATATAACAACAAAGTTTGGAAACTCGATGACACAGAGTTTATTTTTGGACTAAGAAGACTGACATGCTCCTTCAACTAGACCTTTATGGAAGAATTGGAAGTTTAACAACCCTTTTTAATAGTAAAAAATGAATATTTTTCATGGCAGTTAAGACCCTAGAGTTGACCTATATGTGATGGAATGCCATGACTTTTATACCTCTGAATGAATATGAAATAGTGTGAAGGAGCAACATATCTTGATAGGACTTGTTTAGTGACCAAAATTATTGTTGAAGACTGACTGAAAAAGAAAAATATTTTGACTAAAGACCTAATGGAAAACTCTTGAAATAGTTATCTTTGATCACTGAAAAACTAACTCTAACATTAGCTCCAACTGGGGATGGCAACTCCTTTAGGAGGTTTCAAGAACACAGTAGATCAGGTAGCCTTATACATTGGGTTATGGAGTCAACTGGACTTTGGAAAACTAAAAAAAACTGAAAATTTTGACTCAAAACAATTGATTTGACTCTGACTTGACAAAAGACTAAAACTTGAGATTTTTTTTTTTTTAAATAAAACATGAACTATTTTCAGAAGTCTCATGGCCCTCTCCTTGGGCTTAAAAAATTTTCAACTATTTCCTTATGTGTTGAGCATCAAATGTAAACTGGTATATGCAACAACAGTGAATTTCTTTCTCAGGATTTCAAGAAACATAATTCTTTAGAAACCTACCATTGATAGGTCCTCCCAACACTACCTGCCCTTCAAGATCTTCTAGCAAAAATGTTTTGTTTCCTCTGAATGCTACAATCTTGTAAGGTCCTTTCCATAGATTGTCAAATTTCCCATGCTTACCCTTTTCTTCATTTATGGCATCCCATCTTAGAACAATATCTCCAATCTTGAAATCATCAACCCTTTTTTTTCTTTCAAAAATCTTTTTAATTCTGTCATGCAACTTTGAAGTGTTGTTGAAAAATTCATCTCTTGATTGTTGCAAATGTATCATCTGGTTTATCCTCTTTGAATTTAATTTGGCTCACTATCAACTTCCTGCAAAATATTCATTACGGGAACAACCAAATAAGTAGGGAAAATAGTATCAATTCCATAAACAAGCTGAATTGGAGACATGTTAATTGATCTTGTTGTGCTCACTCTATCAGCCCACATAGCATTTGTAAGCTTCTTGTGACTATTCCTTTTTTTTTCCTGTAACATAATCTTGATAATATTTACCAAATAATTATTAGATGATTCTACAAGTCTATTTCCTTGAGGATAATATGCAGTAGAATGACTAAGTATAGTGTGATATTTATCAAAAAATTCAATCATCCTCTTGGATTTGAAAGAAATTTCATTATCAGTGATAATCTTGTATGGACAACCAAATCTTGACATAATATTATTTTCAAGAAACTAAATGATAACCAAATCAATTGCTTGCCTAGTGGGAATAGCCTCAATCCATTTGGTAAAATAATCTGTAGTAGTGAGAATCCATTTTTTTTTAGTTGAAGATGGATGGTGAATTTCACCAATAAAATCAAGTCCCCATTGCTAAAATGGTGCTTGGACATCAATTGGTTAAAGAGGAAAAGGAAAAATTTTCCTTTTTCTTTGAAATATCTAGCACTCATGACATCTATTAACGATTCTATAAACATCAGAAAACAAGGTTGGCCAATAGAAACCTGCTCTCAAGATCTTATTTGCTGTATTTTTCCAATAAAGATGGTCTCCACAGTCACCCTTATGAAAATATGACATAACATTCTCAAATTCACCTTCAACTAAACAATTCAGCAATATTTCACCAAGATCTTTCCAATATAAGACACCATTCAAAATGCAATATTTTAGTGCTTTCAATTTCAGTGATCTTGCTTTACTACTTGGCATGCCAAGAGGAGGATTCAAGTGTTGCAAAGTATATACAATATCAGCATAGCAGGGAGATAAATAAAATATCTTAGCTATCTCAGGTAATGTTTTAGCAATTTGTTCATCAGACATTGCAGCAATGAAGTTTATATCTAGGGCATGAAGATTAGAATCTTCCATCATCTTTGCTAGGCCTTGTCCCTTGATTAATTTTGTGGGCTTAATCTCCAATTCATACTCTAGCCAGGCTACAATCCATTTTCCTCTACGACCTTCTGGATCATTTTGTGTAAGTACTTATTTAACAACATTTGGCACATAAGCAATGACATGAGAGTGTAAAATGTACACTCTGAAATATTTCAATGCTTTGAATAATGTTAAAGCTTGTTTCTCAATGATGTTGTACTTTAAAGCAACATCTCTTATTTTTCTACTAAAGAAATAAATAGGTTGTTTTGTATTTTTATTTTTCTTTTGCATCAAAACAATTTCAAGTGTATGCTCTGAAGCAAACGAAAAAATAATAAAATCAAGTGTATAGTCTGTGATAATGAGAATATGATCATTAGATAGAGCTAACTTGACTTTATTAAATGATTTCTTTGCTTCTTCAGACCATTTTACTTCAATATCTTCTTTAACATATCAGTAATCTATCTCAAATGTTCAACAAGATTGGGAACAAATCTTCTCAGGAAATTAATTTTACCATTGAAATATTGAATCTCATTTTTGCTCCTTGGGTAATCTAAATTTAGAATTGCTTAAATCCTTGAAGGACCTACTCTTATGCCATCTTTAGATATAATATGCCTCGGGAATTTGCCTTCTTCCATAGAAAAGAAGCACTTCTTTGGATTTAATGAAATACCAAACTTTCTGCACTTTTCAAAGACTGTCTTTAAATTTTGTAAATGATGTTCATCTATATTTGAGAAAACAATGACATCATCAAGGTAAATAACCAAAAATAGATCATTTTCATTGGCAAAAGTAATTTCCATTGCTCTTTGAAAAGTTTCTCCTGCATTCTTCAAACCAAAAGGCATTTTGGCATACATGAAAGTACCCCAAGGTGTGGTGAAAGCTGTCTTTTCTTGATCATATGGGTGGACAAGAACCTGATCATATCCTGAGTATCCATCTAATAAACAAAGTCTAGATGATCCAAATACCCTTTTTAGAATGTGATCCATTTTTGGTAGTGGATAATTTCCTTTTAAAGATATTTTTTTTAGATTTATAAAATCCACACACAATCTTATTTCTCACGTCTTCTTTCTCACTGGTAATAGAATAGACATCCAGTCTGAGAAATGAATAGGAACTATTATTCCAGCAGTGAATAATCTATTTAATTCCTTCTGAATAAAAGGCAGCAATTTAGGATTCATCCTTCTCAACTTCTAGAGAAATGGTTTTTGATCTGGCTTCAAAGAAATAGTGTGATGAGTAATACCTTTATCATATACCTTCAAATCTGAATGTTCCCAAGAAAAAACATCTGAAAATTGAGACATAAGTACTGCATACATAGCTTTCATTTCTTGACTCAGGTATCTAGAAATCTACACCATATTTGGATTTTCTAAAGTGACAAGATTTAAATCTTCCACTCCCACCTCCGTTGGTGACATAGTAGGCTTCCTTGCAGCACCATCCTAGTCAAAAAATTCTTCTAAAGGTATTAAACCTCTCGAAATAGAATTATCCTTAAGCTGTAGTACTTGCATCTCTGTAGCATGAATTTCTTGGTCATCTATTTAGGAATTTATGAATTCTTCTTCTGTCTGCAAGAATTTATTTATTTGATCAGGGTGATTTTTTACATTTATTTCATATTTTTTGTTTGGATATAGAGGAATCTTGAACATACTAGCAGAAGTAGCCAGAGAATTAGCAATAACATTGGTATTTCTAGGAATTAATGGCATAATATATTTAGTAAATGTTTTGAGGATATCTAGGACTGAATTTCTATAATTTCTCATTCTGGGATGTTTGGCTTGGTACTCTCCTTTGACTTTCTTGATAACTAACTCGAAGTCGCCATATACAAAAATTTTCTTTGCACCAAGATTTTTCAAAAACATTTGACCAACAATTAAAGCTTCATATTCAACTTCATTATTTGTGCAGTCAAATGCTAGTTTGTAGGATGAAATTCTAACATTTGGAGGCATGTCCAAAGACTATTTTCTTCATATGGAAGGTGTAAATTAGATTGTTTATTTTTGTTTTCTTTTTTAGATACCTTTTTTGTATCCAAAATGTATGCTTTCTCTACTATTTCCTTATTTTCTTCTTGAGGAGATGTCTTCAATTCCAAAATTTACAAAATTCTCTCCGGCAATTCTAAAACAGAATCTGAATTTTTTGGGTTTTTAGATTTTTCTTCAATCAAAAAGTCTGAAGATGTTGAGCATTTTTCATTGAATAAAATAAAATACTCTAAATCTGTATGTATAGCATGAATGGAATGATTTTTAGGCATTTCTCTTGTACTGATCATATACTTCATCTTACTTTCTTTGTAAATCTTTCTTAATTGTCCAAAAATAGGAATTGTTGCATATGAAAATTCAAGCTGCAAAGTTCCTCTATGCTTTGCTCCCCATGATCTAGAAAGTAGCATTATATGCCTAGGTGTAATATCAGCCACAACTACATCCATAAGGACATTCTTGGCTGAAAATTTTTCTAATGAGACCACTAAATCTTTGATAAGACCAATACATTTCACCCTCCCTGAATCAAATGAAAAAAGGTCATGATAAGGTCTTGTGATGTATAGTCCTAACTTGTCCATAATGGATTTAGGAATGAGGTTGTAGGATGCTCCAGATTCAAGCATTGAATTGTTAAGAATGAAATCATGGATCTTGAGACTTAAATAAAAAGGAGGAACTTCACTATCTTCTGATCTTCCATCAATGGTAGGACCAAAAAGAAGCTGAGGATGACCATCACTCAAGTTAACCATATGAGATGTTTGATAAAATCTAAGAAACTTAGTAACTTAAAACTTATACTTATCATTCTTCATTATCTCAGTTAGAGGAATATAAAACTTCATTTTAGCAATTTCAATTTCAAGAGAAAAATGAGCAGGATGTTTTTCTACCTCTTTTAGTGATGTGTCCTTCTTTTCAGGCAATTCTTTGGATGAATAATATTTCTACTGCCCTCCTTCTTGAATTTCTTGATATTTTATTTGATTGTTGGTGGATTATTCATTAGCTTTAGGAGATTTAGAAGTAACAAGTGATTTTTATTTGCCTCTATTTGGTGCAGCAGCTTCTTTTTGTTGAGTATTAGTTTGCGAGCTCTGTTTCTTTTGATTGGAAACTATAGGAACATTTCTGATCCTCAAACCATACTGTCTTTGAACTTGGGTGAGGGAATTTTGATATCCTCTCTAATAATCTTCACTACACATTAAATATTCATTTGACATGGCATATTGTTGGGATTTTGATGCACAAATTTCTGCAGAGTATTGATCTTCTTCAGTGAGGAAGAAAGGTTGTTGATTTTCCTCAAATAAATGGTTTTCTCTAGAAATTTCTTCTTCATCATCTTCATTCGGGTCTTCAGTATAATTATTTTGGAAAGGTGTCCTAAATTGCTATCGAATTTGTGGATCTTGACCTATATATTCCCTTTTTTTAATCATGTATTGGGGTAGCTGATTTTGACCCCTGAAATTGGGATTTCTTATAGAAGGTTCAGCTTGTATATAAGCACTTGACATCTTATCCATCATTTTCTCCATGGATTTAATCAAAGTATTAATTTTTCCTTCTGATGAAGTGGATGTTTCTTCTTTTATTTTGACTCTTTTCTTTGTTTTGACCTTGGACTTTTAATAATCAAATTGGCCTCTACACCCACTGCATTTCTTTGCATTTCTTCCAAAGTTGATGGGTTTCTCTCTCTCGGCAGATAGGCCATATCAGGGTCAAAACCATCAGGGTAATGAAGTAAAGAAAGAGTTGGTTTTGGCTTGATATTATCAGGAATTGAATGATATATCTTATTAAATCTAGCTGTGAATTCATGGACAGAATCATTTGTATTCCTTTTTAGTGCATTATATTCAGCTAGGATTTGCAATGGATTTTTATTCTCTTCCCATTTTTCCATGAATAAATCAATTATTTTTTGTGAGGTACTAACTGTGCCTACTCCAAGAGAGCGAAACCATTTCTTTACTTATCCTAAAAAACTTTGAGAAATAATACACATCTTAGCATCATCATTGTCTACTTCTTCAAGATCTATAAAATCAATTACTTTAGCCACATGTTTATAGGTTGTGATTTCTGATTTTCCATCAAATAGAGGTAGCCTCTGACCATAATTTTGAGGTAAATCAGTAAGCTGGCATGGTAGAATGAGTGGAGAAAATCTGGCCATGATTAATCGAGGAGGTGGTGGAGGTGTGAATTGTGATGTATATTGAAAAAAAATTGTAAATGTAAAGATGGAATGAAAGTAAGAACTGAAGATGTAGCTGTATGAGATGGTGAGGTAAAAGAAGTGCCAAAAGCATGTTGCTGATATTGAAAATAGGATTTTTTATAGTTTTATCAAAATTTATCTACTAAGTCTTTAAGTTTATGAAAATTGGACCAAACTTCAGTATTAGTTTCAGACTCAAAGGTTTCAGAAAATGGTGTAAAAGACTCAAAATCAAAAAGGTCAAAAGTAGTTTCTGAGAGAAAAGTTTCATACTTGGTTCTAATTAAATATTTTTCAGATTGCGAGAGAAAACCAAATCTTATGATACAAACCTCTTAGGCAAGGAATTTGATTTAATTAGTGGAGGAAAAACTCTTCCTGACTTTCGAGACTTAGTCTTCTATTTTCTCAAAATACTTTCAGGATTGTATACCAAGGGTGATGGATTAGGGTTATAGTTTGACCTGGTATATCTTTTAGGAGGCAGCTTAAGATCTGAATTACATGTTTTGGCTTAGGTTTTGACTTCAGCCTGTTCAAAAAAAATTTCCCAAGGAATATTTAATAATCGTTCCCCGGAAACGGTGCCAGAAATGTTATCTCTCTCCCCAACTTCCTAGGCTAAAATTAGGAGTGAAGAAAGGCAACCACAGACCAACTTTTAGCTAGGCAGCTAACCCTACCTAGCTAGAGAGGGCTCTCTCCATGTCACTTCTAAATATTCAATTTTAGGTTGAGTACCAAATTTTAGGCTAGATATAAATTAATTTGTTGTATAATTTGTTGTATAATTTGTTTTCTTGGTAACAATTATAACCATTGAAGCTAAAACTGATTTCAAAGACTGAATTTCAGAAAACTGAGCAAAGCAATATAGGAAAACTATTTGATCACATTTAATTTTTCATTGGTGTATAGTGGTAGAAAAGGGAGGGGTCTGAATGAGCATTTTACTAAATTCATTCATCAGAAAAAAAGACACATTATAAAAATATAAATAAACAGAACATATAACTGAACTATGTTTATAAATTGATAATATTTTTACACAGAAAATGAAATGGAAATGAAATAACAGGGAAAAGGAACAATTCTCAATAAAAATATCACATGAATCTCACAAAATTGTTGCAACTCCTTCGATTTCATTAATGATAGGTCCAAAGTAATACATAGAGTTTCAAGACTCAATTATCCAACAGTAATACTTCACACAATGAATTATTTATAGAAAAATAAATTACAACAATTACATTAAAGGTTATCCTAACTAATAGCGCTATATTTGCTAACTAAATTATAACTGCATCATGGAAATAAATTTAATCTGTTGTGTTGGCATTGCTCGAACTGTAAACTGTTGCTGAAGGAGATGTTTGAGGGCTACGTTGGCTATCAATTGACTGCTGATCTAGAAAAAATTGAATTTTATGTTTTTACAAATCATTCTTGAAACTCACATAGATTTTCCTAGTGCTATTCATCGGGGATAACTAATTTTATTACCCTACGATAAATTTCATCTGCTTTAGTGTAATTATAAAAAGTGGGCTTCACCACAAAGACATGTTTGATCTCATACTAAATGTAAATGTCATTGCTTAATGCTCCCAACAATGCATTTCCTGTTAATGTGCCTTTAATATTTGAAAATTTTGTAGTATCCCTGGAAATTTCCTGAATTATTTTTCCATAGTCATCTCTGATCATCAATTTATCATTAACTACAAAAAGAGAAGGCAATCCTTTTTGTGTCAGAGACTCTATCCTGCTGAAAAAACTCTAAACTGTAACCTCCAGACTGTGACATTTTTATTCAAGTATAAGAATCAAATTCTTCCTTTTTAGTACTTTCTTCACTTCTAGGATGGTTTCTCTTCTATGATCAATGCCCAATTCATCCAGCTCGTACTCGTTCTTTGAATTTAGAAATCTAATAATATTGTTTTTTGTGGCAGGCTTGTCTCCCAATTGTGCTTTGATTGTTGTAATGGCCTCATTTGCCTTCTGTATCAGCTCCTTTTGCTCAAATATTATCTGTATACTTGGCCAAATTTAAGTGATAGACTCTATGATGTTTGCCCATATTATTTCTTTTAACTGGCCCAAAATATTTCCAATATTTGACTCCTTCTTCTCTTTTTGTAACCTCTCAATCAAATTTTTGGCCCTTTGTGCTTCAGTTGCATGTGAACTATCAGCATTAGATTTCTGTAATTGCAATAATTTTACCTGATCTTGCAATTTTTTTATCTCCTCTTCTTGAATGGACATGTTCTAAACTACTTTGGTAAGCTGCTCAACTCCATCTGTAGTACTTGTTGTAGAAGTTTGAGCTATAGGAATGGTTGCTAGTGGCACTGCTTCTAAAGGAACCTTTGATGTTTTTATTGTTTCTTCCTTTTCCTTTATCATATTTTCTAATTCTGATTCTATCTTATTTAATTGAGCATTCTGCTCCATTATCAATTCCATCATTTTTGTTTACTGAGTTTTAGTCACTTCAATATCCTTTGCCAAAGGGTCTTCTATAGCTAGAATTTTCAGTTTTTTTCTCAATGTTGCTATATCAACATTTTTCTTCTGGATGATTTCTTCAATGACATTTACATTGGATGGATCATATCCAATTTTTACCACCAGATCTTCTAAGTTTTTTATTCTTTTGTCCTTTTCAAATGAAGACACCTTCTCCATTTTCAACTGGGATTGTACATTTGCTAATGAAACCTGCAATTTTGATAGACTCAAAGAAGTGTTAGTAAGAGTTGATGAAATCATATCACCATTTTTCTTTTGTAGATCCATTTGATCTATTGGATGAATTTATTTTGTATGAAACTCAAATGTGGCTCTTTTGTAGTATGTTTCATAATTTGGCTTTGGAATTTGTGCCTGAAGAAATGCAAAGTGCATTTTTCCCTTTTCGAAATCAAAGGCTAAACGAAACCTACTTTGTGAGCTGGGAGTTTGTTTCCAAAATTAGTTGTATGTACTTGTCTTTAACATTTCATTCTTTAGTTATATCTCTTTGAAAGTGTCAAATACAGTTTTCTCCTTTTCCCCTGTAGAATTTGTGGTAGTCGGAATGGATTTTTGCTGATATTTAGGAGTTGTTGAAGTAGTAGGAGTAGTAGGAGTAGTAGAAGTGCCTTTATCACCTGCCTATGTGGAAGGAGGTGTCTCTTTAGTAATTATGATTACTTATTTCTTTCACTCCTTGCTGGGATTGACCTTAGGATTAAGCTTTGTCTTATTCTTGTAGTGAATTTTGAACTCTTTGCTAGATAAATCAATCATTGGAGATGACTGATATTCTCTAACTCTTTTGTTTCTCTTTCCTGTGCAATAGGATTCTGCAATGCTAATGTAGATAATGTTTTTTGTTCAGCCTCCTGTAGTGTACCTTATGTCTATTCAAGTTGATTCATGTACTTTTCAATATCTATTCTAGGTGTATGAAAATATGGTGTAGATTTATTTTCTACCCTTAGTTTTGAAATTACACCAATTGGATCATAAGACCATGTAAAACTTGGGCTAAACTGTATTTATTTCAACAACTTATCTGCTTCCTCCCTTGCTATCCTGCTATTACAGATAAAAGGACCTATATGTGTTTTGATTTTAAATTGAGCTTTCTTTTTATCAGAGACAAAATGCACTTTATCTGCATTAATCATTTGTCTAATATACTCCAATGCAAAAATACTCATGGGGAGGAATTTGGGAAACTCATAAGGGGGAATTTCACATCCATAAACTCTAAGTTATGTATAATTTTGGTAAATATACCAATACCATGTTCTATATTTATTTGATAGTTGCAATAAATTTCTAATATCTTCACTAATTCTTGGCTCTAGAGTGCTATTTAACAAACTGAGTTTTGGCTGAAGAAATAATTACACAATCTATTTATATGAATATTCTTTCTGTTCCTTAATGACTAGTGAAGTCCAGAAAATGATTGACTATTGGTTGCCTTTGTTATAGGTCAATTTGGGCATCATCCCCCAAGACCTGTTCCAACCGGACATCATCCCCAGGACCAATGAAATAAGGTCTATCATCCCCATATATTTCAATTGCTATACGCCCTAAGTGAAGAACATTTAATTCATGGCTTCTGTTGTGAGATTTCCAAGGTTTGAAGTATATTTTATATGACCCATTGACTCACCAACGCTCATCTGCAAGGGACTAACTACGTTGCAATGACAAATCCTCCATGCAAGGGTGCATTGCAGTGCACTTCCCGACATTCAAGAGTGTGTTTGTCACTTGGAAGCAGAATTCTCATTGTTCTATGAATATCCACATGGCCAGTGCCTTCTAGAAGAGTCCATAGGTGTCATACTTTGAATACAAGTGTCCATCTAACACCTCTGAACTTGGAAACATGTCTTTCCTATTATTACAAAGTCATTCATTGAGAAACTATCATTAGTTTCCCTATAAATTGAGCACTCATCCTAGTGCTAGGGAGGAAAAATTTTGTGCAAAGTTATGTTGTTGGATTCTCATTTGATAAGAGAGTGAAAGTACTGATATGCTGTTGAGATGATGTTGGATGTGATGAGGCTGGAATGAAGTTGGAGCATGTTGAAGACAAATTGATCCATTGGTTGTAATCTTCTCCTCCTAATCTTTATTAAATATTGATGTTCATTTTCCCATACATATGTCTCTATTTATTGTGCAATGTATTATTGAATGATGTATGTATTTCAGATCTAATCGGTTTGATTTGAGTAAGATAAGTAGATATATGTATATTGTATGTTGTTTTATTTTCTCTGTTTGTGTTTGCAAGAATAAATCTAGCGACTTGAGTTGGATTGAGAGCGACGACAATAGTGAAAGAAGGAGAAAGAGAGCAAAAAGAATCACAAGTAGGCTCTTTCTCATTTCTGCATATCTGCTTGTTTTATAGAAAATAATTTTTATTCTTTCCTCTGTTGTTCTAAGTGATAAACACCACACTTAGGGAATTTGATTTATCTGTAGATTAAAATTGTGTATAACAAATTGGCGACTCCACTGGGGATATCCCATCATTCTTGGTGTTTTTTCCTCTATTATCTTCATCAGTAGCATATACTATCTGTTATCAGTCATTTGAATGAACAATTTGCATTATAAGTGTGTTTTGCTGCTTGTTTTTCAAACCTATCTGTGCCCAACGCACTATTGGTCAAGACATAGTGCACTGCAGTGCATTGTCTCTCATTCAGGGGTACTCTGCAATGCACTGTCTCCCCTTAGAGACTGTGTTTCCCCCTCAGGCAACCAAATTCTATCAAAAATTTTCATTGCTTTCAGTTTCAGCCACTTGATTATTGTATTCTCATATGTATGATACCTCTTAGAGACCAGTAAACTTTCCTATTCTTCTTCCTTTGAAAAGTAATCTATTCAATGTTTCATTAGTGTTTTTCTTTATCATTGGAAAATCAAATTCAAAGTAGTTCATTTCTGCACTAGATCAATTATGTTTTCCAAAAAAAAAATTGTTTCATTCCTCGTTTCTCATAAGAAAACACTTGTTTGATTGATAAATGCATATAGTTTCCTTTATTTCATTCACATTAAAGGGATCTGAAAAGAAAAACATGCATGTGCATATAGTGAATTGTTTTTGTTTCATAGGAACAAGTTAGGAAAGATGCATTTAGTTTGTGCTCTTTGTTGTTTTCTCAAAAACTGATTACTCTTTCCCTTAGTAGCTAGGATTTTCATTGAAAAAGATAAATTGAAATTTTTTCTTATCATTTAGTTTTCATTTTTAGGAATTTCCATTACATCACATGGTGAACCTCAAAGAAAAACTTTTAAAGAATATCAACATAAAATTTACATCAATTAACCTAAGAAAACATTGGAACATTAACGATAACATTTAGAAGGTCTAGGCTAGAGACGTGTTCCAGTGTCATTAAAAATAGCAGTGGTCGCTAACTTGTATGTGATACATTCTAAGTGTGATACCTCACTCTACATACATAAGTATATCAGAGCTCATCCACTTACCTTCGGGTATATAGGGTGATGTTCTAGTACAAAAAGTATAAGGGGGTGCTCTCACTGTGTGGTTTCGCATTAGACAACGCTAATGCAAACTTGGGCCTCCACGTACCTTCGGGTATATTTGGGAGGAAAATTTTAGGTTTCTATCCAGCCATAGGTAACCGAGTTATCCACCTTGTAACTTTTGATACACCGAACACAACATTCGAGGAGATTGTCTGCCTGTACTTCTTGGTTCGCCAAGAGGTATTTTGCAGTTCATAATTACTTGGTAAACCTTTTGCCGAGAATTGCCCTTTAATTTTGTTTATTTGTTTTTGTAATAGTATCAATTAGTAATTGTGGAAGAAGAACATCCATTTCCTCGTCATTCACGTAGAATAACACTTAAACCACCTTTACCACCAAAATCCATTTCTGGTCGGAGAAGGCGACATTGTTCTACCGAAACCAGTACTATCAGTACCTCTGGTGTGAAATTATCATTACATATACTAGAGTCATCTCGAGTTGTTTCTACAAGTCCTGGTTCATCTACCATTGTTGAGACGGAGTCCTCACAGCTACCTGTGGTCACTATCCATCCAATCAGTGAGACAATACCTCTTGAATCTAACGTTTTTCAACTGGAAGTTGATCCAAATCCCATCATTCTTTTACCAGAACATATAGATCCCGAAGTCAAGCAGCTGAAAGTTGTTACTGTATAGGTCACTCCAAATTTGATTGTAGCCATTGAGTCTCCCATATTTTTTAGTCAACCACCAGAAAATAATCTCAAGCCTGACGACAAAATCCTTCCACCTAGTTTTATTTTGATTGAAGAAATACCACAAGATGAAACACCTTCAACTCCAACTCATTTTAGGGACGAGCTTTACCTTTACAATTATTTTCCTCAATCACCCCACATTTCTTTCTATGATACTGTGTCAATTCGATTTCCCCTATGTTGGAACAAGGTCTCCTACAAAAGCTGTGAATTTGGTCCATTTTGTATATTTTTTCTTATATTTAGTCTAACGCAAGGGTTTTGGGGTGGATCAAAGCCCCTAATGCATTGTAAGTGGGTCAAGGGTAGACCAAGAGTCCACAAACCACATTTTGTGGACCATTGGATGCGTAGGCTAAAGTAGTATAAGTAATTGAACCTTTTTTGAGTTGTAAGGGGACAATGAACTAAGATTGGTGCAAATTGCGAATTAGTAGATTTGTTTTGGGTTTTTGGGGAAAGGAATCCTGCTAGCTGTGTGCGCATAGATCCTCAGTCTTGCTTTGTGCAGACCCTGTTGTTGTGTGCACAGGTTGGGTTTGGGTAATGTAAAATTATATGAAGGATTAATGAAAGTGGAAGGTTGTTGAACTCTGTGATATCTATTATGTTATGCATGATTCTATGTTGAGCTCTGCAAGTAACTGTGTTAAGTACTTATGCTGCATTGACAATTGATCTGAATCTACTTGTTATACTTTATGAAAGAATATTTTTGATAGTTTCTTTAGTGTCCTATATTTGTTAATTATTGTGATTATATGTGGTATTGCACACGTGGATGCGAAGGGACTGATAGATCTAGGTTCTGTAATATGCGATCTGATATTTGCAAATTTGAACGCATCTTTGCCTGACTTACCTGCCCTCTCCCAGGGTGCAGAAACCTGGTTCTAACACCCTCCCATACTACTTCAGGTGAGACTTTGGCCTACGCAAGCACGTCACTACCGAAAGGGCCAGTAGTATAGGGGTTTGTTGGCAAAACTTAACCTCTGAACCTGGGTTAGGACCCCTCGAGCCAACAAATGGTTCCGTTGCTAGGACCGGGAGCATTTTGAGAGAGGGATTGGGTAATTCCAAGGCCGTACTGGAAACCTGAAAGAAAAAAATTTGATGAATGGTTCAAACAACAAGTTCATGAATTCGCAGTAAAAGAAAACCGCAGTAAGAGGTTGACAACCGAAGAGTGGAAAAATAATTATATTTTCATGGAGATCTATGAAATCTTCTTTGTAACCATTGTGATCAAGCTCTAGGAGTGGCTCGCAAGTTTGGTAAAATTCCAGAAGTGTTGGAAGGACGAGCGGGTCACACAGTGGACCCCAGAATTGATCCAGCAGTTAGAGAAGGCTGATAACACCATCACTCGCATAGTAGACCACTGGGTGAACAACGTGCTAGGAGGATTCATGACAGAATTTGCCATCGATTAGTTCGTCTCCTACTCCGAAGCAGAGTGAATATTCTTCAAAGGATTTAGGGGTAAGTTTCTGAAGACTTTACCATTGTTGATTAAGATATTACTGTGCGAAAAAAGTATTCTATGTAGGCACACCGAATGAATGACCTCTGATCCGAACGGAAGTACAACGCGAAGTGACAAATACTATCGGACCAGCCCAGAAGGAGGTAGATCTATCTACAACCCAGTAAGATAAGCATCTGCACAAATTCCTCCAGCCACACCACTTTCGAACCAGTGTAGGGGTAAGAATTCACCTATACCTCTGCCACTAGAAGACGACATGGCTGCGCACATGAATTTTCCTACCTTTAAGGGTGTGGGAGATGAATACATGGATCAGTTCTGGTTTGTCGCAGAATCGGTATGGACTGCGCAGAACGTAGCTAGTGATGCAGTGAATAGGGCACAATTTCCCCTTGCCTTTGAAGGAAGAGCTTTGGATTGGTACATGGGATACATCAGACAGCATGCAAATTCAACCATTGATGAGATCAAGAATGCCTTGAACCAACAGTTCAAGAAGCCTAATTCCTATTCTAAAATAGTGGTTGATCTAAAGGATTTCAATCAAGGGCCTTCTGAGTCGGTGTGGGAGGCTGATCAACGACTAAAAAAGGTGATCAGAGAAGAAGGATTTCAATACGATGACAGACAGCATACATAATCGTTCATTGTTATGCTGCAGCCTCACCTGCGCGTACCTATGGGTCACCAAACTTTCGAATCACCAGAAAAATCCCTGGAGGTCGCTATGAAGTTAGAAGCTGTGCCCAGAGATGATACCCAGCTAGGCATCCAGCAGATCCAAGGACAACTAGAGGCGATGCACATGGAGATCCAGAATCTGCGAAAGGAGCAAGGAGAAAAGGCTAGCCCTAAAATATGGTGCAGATGATGTAGGAAAAATGGTCACACCAAGGATAACTGCCCTCTGTTAGTAGACTACATGCAGGTCGAGGGACCTAGTCTGTTGCGCCCTATGGAAGTTGTAGTACCAAGTGGGTTGGCACTATGGTGCGATGATTACCGTGTTGCAGGGTTGCATGACACAAACCACTATCTCTGCCTTGCTACATATGTCCCATAAGTAAAATAGCAATGGTGCAGGCTCTGCATATCGGTAGGACATGATGAACAGAACTGTCGGACGTATGATTTGATGATCGATCGAGGGAATCTCTATAAGGTGAAGTCAGATCCATCCTCGCCATGATCCCTCTCAAGCACAGGGGGCTCTCCAACAAGGGGCAGGGGAGGTAGAAGAGGAGGAAGTGCAATTCGGAGACAAGGAAAAATAATCTGTTATAACTGTGGGGAGGTAGGGAACTTTTCTAAGGATTGTCCAAACCCTACAAGACATTCCTACCAGTATTGTAGGCATCTGGACCATGCGATTGAATACTTTCTAGTCTTGATAGTGAAGATGTAGGAAAAGCAGCCGAAACCTACTCAGAATGTGCAGAGGGTTAAGGCCAAACTATGAGACAAAGATCCAAGCGTGAATGTTGTAACACGCAGTGGGATGGTCACCAAGGGGCCTGGAGAGAAAACTGCAACCGAGCCTCTGATCTAGCAAGCAGTTATCAAACAAGAAGGTTTGGATCTAAAAAATGAGAAGGGAACATTTTTCGCAGCTCACAAAGACTTTGCTGAGACAAAGGCATCTACTTCGTAGCCACCTGAAGACCTCAAGGCAGATGAGGAGGTCAAACCCTTTTTACAGGCATGTATGAAGCTGCTGCGCAACCCAAAGGTTGTGGAAAATCTTCAGGCATTGATAAATAGCTACACAACATGACCTATCCTCCCTCCGGAAGTCAAGGATGTACACAAACTATATAGATATAAGAAACACACTGGTAGGGAGATGCGGTTGACTGCGCAGATTGGCAATTACGAGATGGATCAGGCTATTTTGGACCTAGGGTCATATGTGAATGTATTACCTAAATAGACTTGGCAATGAACGGGGGAACCTAAGTTGGAATGGACCACTATCCAGTTGCATATGGCCAATCAACAGAATATCATACCCTTGGAAATACTATCGAAGATTGTGGTGGATATCGCAGGGGTTAAGGTCTGGGTTGATTTTGAAGTAATTCATATTGTCAAAGATATGGACCCCTGCCCTGTGCTCCTAGGCTTGGATTAGGCCATCGAAATGGGGGGAATTATTAACCTAAAGAAGTGAAGCATGGTATTTGAGAATAATGGTACAAGGGTAATAGTACCATTAGACCCCGCGGAAGGCGAACGATACATAGAACTAGTGCATGACAAAGAGGATGTGGATCACATCTATAAGTTGACTGCGCGGGATGAATATTGGATCAACCCCACGGTAGAGGGGGTACTCTACTGGGAAAAGGACACTGAATATTTCTCCAATTCTGATGGGGAGATAGAAAATTGGCAAAACCGACTACAAGATGTCTCTACATTGCAGTGTCTTCTAATCTTGAAGAACTTCCGCTGCATCTCCTCAGAGGTACGAGATCTACCTTATTTAGATGGCTCTGGTAACGTTAGAGAATTTTTGTGAGCATTTGAAGCTGATGTTCCCAGAGAATGAAGGTTATGGGCCCTTAACCTAGAGATGCGTGCAACCCCTACACGATGGTGGGAAACACATAAGGAAGCGTTCCCAGAGTGGGAGGACTGTTGGGCCATGATGCTCCTGCGATTTGAGACTCCGGCGAAGGTACGGGTCAAGCTATTCCTTGGCCCAGGGGATCCGAGTGAACATGTGGTTGCATGGATGGAGGTTTTGGGAGACCGAACTACAGAAGGGTGGGTTCACTTATTCACTCACGTGTTGGGTCCAATTCCTACTACCTGGTACCTAGATGCGGAGCTACACCAGTGCACCCCCCACTGGGAAAATCTGAAGAATGACTTTATAGGAACATTTAGACTGATAGGGGGTTCCAAGGTGCATGACGAAGCTCTGTATGACATAGATACATTCGTGTTTGGAAAGATCTGTTCTTCTGCAGTAATCGGGATGCCGACATGGAAATCATAGATGCAGGACATTGTCAACTGCCGCAACTTGGAAAGAGAGGAAGGTGAAGATGATCTGCGGTCTTTCTCTATCCCAGAGTCGGAAGGCGAGTGCGTCATTGAAGGACCCCCACTAAAAGAAGTGGATGTCACTAAGCCTCTCAAGCTGCACGAATTAAACATTGGGACAAAATATCACCCTAAGTTGGTTAAGATTAGGGACTACTGGGATGATAATACAGTAGGTAAAGTAGCTGAATTATATATAGAATATAAGGACTTGTTCCCTACAAATTTTTTTGAGCTAAAAGGAATCACGGGGAACTTAGGGGTCATGCATATCACTCTCAAACCCAATACACGACCCATAAAGTAGCGACCTTATATGTTGAACCCAAAGTATAAGCAGAAGGTCAAGGATGAGCTTGATAAAATGCTTGTTGTAGGTATCATCAAACCTGTTGAACAGTCAGACTAGGTCAGTCCAATGGTGGTTCAGGAGAAAAAAACTAAGGGAGAGATTTGGATCTGTGTGGACCTATGCAAGTTAAATGATGTCTGCATTCATGATCCATTCCCAATGCCATTCTTAGATGAAATCTTAGACAGTGTGGGAGGATAGGAAGCATACTCCTTCATGGATGGGTTCTCAGGATACCATCAGATAATAATCACACTTTAGGACCGCAACAATACCACATTCGCCACTAAGTGGGGATCTTTCCAGTATACTATCATGCCATTTGGACTAAAAAATTCCCCTGCTATCTTCTCACAGGTCATGGTCGCAGTGTTCAAAGAATTCATTCACAAGTTCCTCGAGGTGTATTTCGATGATTGGACTGTCTTCGGCCTGGTCAAGGCACACGTCTCAAACCTTCGCATGATGTTGGATGCCTGCCAGAAACACCATATTTCCCTAAATATCAAGAAGTGTATCTTCTGCATACCCTTTGGAATCTTGCTCGGCCACATAGTTTGTCAGCGAGGACTAATGGTAGATCCTGCCAAAATCTCAATTATCATAAATTTTCTAGTACCAACCTCAGAGAAACAGTTGCGCTCGATCCTTGGATACACGAGCTACTACAGGAAATTCATTCAAGGCTATGCGAAAAATTTCTCAAGAAGGATGTTTCGTTCTTTTGGAATGATGAATGTCAAAAGAGCTTCGAGCTACTAAAATAAAATATGGTCTGGGCACCTATTCTCATCTTTCCATATTGGGAGAAGGTATTTCATGTTCACGTTGATGCGTCGGGCATTACTCTCGGGGATGTCCTTACGTAGCCAGGAGAAGGCGATATTGACCATCTGGTTGCCTTTGTAAGTAGGAATCTCTCTGGTGCGGAACGCAACTACTCTACCAAAAAGCGGGAGGGATTGGCCATGGTTTATGCATTGTAGAAATATCGAAATTACTTGTTAGGAGGACACTTCAAAATTTTCACTGACCATTCAGCTTTAAATTACCTGGTCAATAAGCCTGTGTTGGGGGGGAAAATATGTCGATGGCTACTGCTATTTCAGGAGTATGACTTTGAAATCATAGTCAATCTGGGAAAGTTGAATGTTGGGTCGGACCACTTGTCCCAAATAGAGAGTGGAGAGGAGCCAACCGACCTGGAAGCCAGATTTCATGATGCGCAGCTATTTTCTATCAAGGTAGTAGATGCACACTTCGTTGATATCATTCAGTTCTTGACTACCGGGATGGCACCTCCAGAGTACTCTGTACATCAAAAGAAAGAGTTAGTCACCCAGGCAACAAACTTTACCATCATCACAGGCCAATTATATAAGATGGGGGCATATGAAGTATTGTGACGATATGTTTTGGAGCACGAAAGGCATTCTATCTTGGCATAAGCTCATGACGGAGTAGCAGGAGGTCACTATGCAAGGAAAGCAACGGTGCAAAATATCTTGAGGGTTGGGTTATGGTGGCCAACCCTGCATACTAACGCCCATGACTATTGTAAAGCATGTGATACATGCCAACGAGTCGGGAGGCCATCCTGTAGAGATGAAATTCCCTTTCAACCACAAATGGCTCTACAAGCATTTGATAAGTGGGCTATCGATTTCATCAGGCCTATCAACCCACCAGGAAAGAAGACGGTTGAACGCTACATTATTACGGCCACCAATTATGTAACCAGGTGGGCGGAAGCGCAAGAAATAAAGGATTGTTCTGTGGATATCATTGCACATTTCATCTTTGAAAAAATCCTGACCAGATTTGGATGTCCGGAGATTCTCATGAGTGACAGAGGTATGCATTTTGTTAATGAAACAATCTGAGATTTTACCGAGGAGTTCCGGATCCATCATGCAAAGAGCACGCCATATCACCCCCAGGCCAACAGCACGGTTGAAGCTTTTAATAAAATCTTGGAGTAGGCACTGACCAAGGTATGCAATGTTGATCGTAGCGATTGGGATGTGCGCATCCCCTCGATCCTCTGGGCCTATCGAACAACCTGCAAGAAGTTAACAAGTAAAACCCCATTCAGGATGGTTTATGGTAAAGAAGTCATTATGCATATGGAATACATTGTTCCTATTCTGTGTATCGTAGCATTTACAAACATGGCAGAATTGGACATCATAGAGGAGCGATTAGCGCAACTTATGGCTTTGGAGGAAGATTGGTTTATTGTGAATTTCCATCAACAAGTCTAGAAGGCCCGCAATAAAGCTTGGCATGACCGACACATTCACCAGAAGACATTTGTGGAAGGAAAATTGGTCCTCTTATATGATAGCCAGTTTGCAAAGAATCCTGAGAAGTTCCGGTAGCATTGGCTTGGTCCCTACACAGTTAAGGAGATCACGGATGGCGGAGCAGTTAGGCTTGCTAACCTGCGCAGAGATATGCTCCCCGGGTACATTAATGGTAGCCAGCTCAAACCATACCAGATCAAATGACTCTATGTCCAGAGTATCCATACAGGCATAGGTGGAGGCCCCACCACCATAGTGACTTGGGACGAGTCACAAGATTGTGTTTGGGGACTGTTGGAACAGGGTCTCCTACAAAGTTGCGAATCTGGTCCATTTTGTATATATTTTTATTATATTTAGTCTAACGCAGGGGTTTTGGGGTGGGTCAAAGCCCCTAATGCATTGTAAGTGGGTCAAGGGTAGACCAAGAGTCTGCAAACCATGGTTTGCAGACCATTGGATGCGTAGGCTAAAGTATTATAAGTAATTGAACCTTTTTTGAGTTGTAAGGGGACAACAAACTAAGATTGGTGCGAATTGCAAACTAGTAGATTTGTTTTGTGTTTTTGGGGAAAAGACTCCTACTAGCTGTGTGTGTGGACATCCTTAGTCCTGCTATGTGCGGACCCTGCTGTTGTGTGCGTAGGTTCGGTTTTGGGTATTGTAAAAGGATCTGAAGGATTAATGAAATCGGAAGGTTGTTGAACTCTGTGATATTTTTTATGTTATGCATGATTCTATGTTGAGCTCCGCAAGTAACTGTGTTAAGTACTTATGCTGCATTGACAATTGATCTGAATCTACTTGTTAGAATTTATGCAAGAATAGTTGTGATAGTTACTTTAGTGTCCTGTATCTGTTAATTATTGTGATTATATGTCGTATTGCGCACATGGATGTGAAGGGACTGATAGATTTGGGTTCTGTAATATGCGATCTTATATTTGTGTAGTTGAACATAGCTCTTCCTAACTTACCTTCCCTCTCTCAGGGTGTGAAAACCTGGTTCTAGCACCCTCCCATACTGCTTCTGGTGAGACTTTGGCCTGCACAAGCAAGTCACTACCGAAAGGGTCAGTAGTATAGGAGTTTTTTGGAAAACCTTAACCTCTGAACCTGGGTCAGGACCCGTCAAGCTAACACCCTAGATCCTATAGGGTATACATTGGGTCGTATGACCATGGCTGAGTCAACATCTCTGGTTGTACCAACTATTACATTTGCGACAGCATCTACTGTTGCTACCCCTTCGATGTTCACCACATCAGCAGAGTCACATCTATATGGTGGTCCTCCCGTCCCACCTGGTTACCAATATTTATCTAGAACCTTCTCTGGTGCATCCTCAAACCCATGAAATGAACCCATGTCATCATCTGGTATTCTATATGTACATCTCTAATGAGTATTTAATGGCTTGATCCTTTATATACATCTTCATTGCAACATCAAGCTAGTCCATCTGGGTATATTCCATCCTATACAATTTCAACTAGACTCTCAGTATTTGGAGAACAATATATTCCATCTTATTACACTCCTCATGCTAGGGGGAAACCTCTGGTCACCCATTTTGACATTACTCTGTCGTTATATGGTCATTGTAATGTTGGAATGATTTTTTTTTAGTGTAATCCTATTCTTGTTATTCAACCACAAACAGTAGTGCATTTATATCAACTGGTTCAACCTATTGCACCCACATATACTCCACTTGTTAATACATAATTACCCCTATTATAGGCTCAAAGTGTTAAACCTCAACCATCTCAGGTGGGTCCTTCCACTCAGTACCCTAAAGTATTGGTCCCTTAGACTCGAACTCCTTCGACTGGTTTACAACAACCACCTGTATCTGGAATTATTTATTCACAAACTCAATTACCCTACTATGGGATGTCATAAGCACAACCGAGTCTTACTTATTCACAACCGGGTCCAAGCTATTCTAGTTTGGGCTATAATCATGGTGGACAAACACCTTGGCAGCCACAAGCGAAAATGACACAACCATCTTTCCAACAACAAGTAGCTTACCCAAGTTTTGGTCAATAGAATCGTCAAGTGTTTTCTTATCAAAACAACCCTTATCTGGGTTACCAAAAACAAATTCCTTATGTTGGTGCTCAAAGGCCTGTTGCCAAAGCAATTCCATCATACCCTGGCTATGCTCAACCTGACTTAAATCAATAGTTTCCTTTTGTTGCAACTTTAGAGTTACCTGATTTAAACTGACTTACCAATGACCCAATCATATATGCTCCTTGGTGGCCACTTATACCACATGAATTACCCTAAGATATTCCTAAGTTCAATGGAAACCCTGGAAAAGACCAATCAATGCATGTTATGACTTATCATTTGTGGCATTCATCTAACTCCTTAAATGATGACTCTGTTCGACTACATCTTTTCCAGCGTAAGCTCACTATTCCGACCACGAAGTGGTACATTGAGTTACCACAAACTTCATTTGATAATTTCAAAGCCTTAGCTACTACCTTTTTGACCTACTTCTAGTTACCCATACCATATGAAACTAGAACGGAATTGCTGACCAATTTTAAATAGACTAATCCTACTCACATTTCTAATCATATTCATGAGTGGCATCGTCGTCGTAGAATGGTAAAAACATTTGTTCGTGATCAGCTCCTTGCTAAGTGGTTCATTAATTCCTTGCTACCATCTATCATCGAGGATGTAGCTAAGGGTGGCATCGTCGCTGAACAGTAGGTCATTTCTCGTGCACAGTACTCAGTCTAGCATGCTCTATGAGAAAATTCTGAATGTGTCGCAATCTAATTTTACTATTCCTCCTCCATCTAAGGACTCTCATGCCGGTGAAGGTATGATCGGTACTACAAGAACACATCACTCTACTACATCTTGTCCTGCACCTTCTTCCAAAATTCATGCTGTGTCATATGACAAAGGAAAAATTAACAAGAAACCTGGAAGTAAGAAAAAGGGGAAAGTGAAGAAAAATCAAAATTCAACCCCGCAGGAATGATCATCTAATCAGCAAATGGGAAACAATCAGAAACCTCATTACCCTTGCATAATATGTAATGAGGAGCACTCTTTTCATGATTTTCCTCACCGCGCCAAAGTCTCAAAATTTCTTAAGACCTCGACTGCATATGTTGTGTTAACAGATCCATTTCCGAATCTAGACACAAATATGGTTGCTACCGATCCAGCTTCTAGTTCCCAAGTGCTTATGCTATGTGTCACAAAGAAAAAAACTTATGTTTTGGTGTCAACGTGAAATAAATATTACGGTAGTCAGGCTAATGATCAAATTACTACCTCGACCATGAATCCGTCCACGGAATCTATTCCACCAATTTTTATTCCTGGGTTAACAATAAAGCCACCGAAGGGAGTCATCGATAAATTGAAATTCAATCCTCAAGCCCGAGCTGCTCAAAATTATAATACAATTGAATATTTGACTCAATCCCCTTTAGTTATGTTGACACTTGAGGTACTTCAAAATTGTCGCTCCAAGAAACAGGATTTGTTGTCGGCAATTGGTGGAATAAATCCGAAGGATTCCAACCTTGTATTCTTTAATCATACGGACTATGTGCCACAATTACTAGCATAATTTTCATTCTCCATCCAGTTAAATGTTCTTAATCACCTCTTTCATCATACTATTATTGATGAGGGAGAATCTACTTGCATTATGTTTGTAAACTGTTGGAAGTCACTTGGCTCGCCACATATATCTCAATCGCCTACGACGTTGAAAGCTTTTGACGGTTGTACATATAAGCCTTGCAGTATCATCAATTACCTACATGTTGAACTAGGGGAAAATCAATAAATGTTGAAGTTTAGTTCATTGATGAACCCCTTGACTAAAACATTTTACTCAGAAGGCCATGGGTTTACACTATGACTACGCTCGTCTCTACTTATTTTATAATGATCGCCTTTCCTCATAAAGGTGTTATCACAGTCATCAATCAACTATCCTTCTTTTCCTCCAGTTCCCAGGTAACTGGAATCATTCTATTAGTTCATGCACCCCATCTAGCACTTCAAAACATTGGCGTAGGACTCTTAAAGGATTCTTCCCTAATGGGCACCTTTTCATTACTGCCACCAGTGACATCGACAGACATTACAAGAATAGAGACTTAATGCATGATATCTTCCACTCCATCTGGCTTAAGGAAGATTACCAATGATTTTGAAGTTGTTAGGTTGGATGAATTTCTGCCGCCCAGCCCAATTGAGCTAGCATAGCAATCAATCTACATGGATTGGGTGGCCAATCTAAAATCATCGTCGCTGATCGTTTGGGTTGATCATTCATTAGATTTTGGTACTCCATATGATCCTTTTTCATCCACTTTCTTGACTGATGAGAGCATTGTGGAATCCGTGATGCCAGAAGGAGAACCATGGGAATATCATCATCATCATTCTCATCTTCAGGATTACGAAGATGATAATGTTATTGAACTATATCACCCATCGATCAAAAATTTCTTTTTGAATTATTTTCCCTTTAATGCAATTGAATCCGAGTGAAATTTATCAAATATTGAAGAAACCATTTCTATCGATATTTCGTCCAAACCCGAAATTGTAGAAAACATTCATGCCAGCATGTCTTGTTCTCCATCAGAACTTGAAACTTATCACTCTCGCTTTCATGAATTCTAAGATATATTTGCTTGGTATTACGAGGAAATTCCAGGCATAGATACTAGTATCGTTGAACACAAATATTAAAATGTACCCTGATGTGATACCGGTACGTCAACACCTTCATCTTGTTCATCCAAAGAAGGTCGTTTTTATTAAAGCAGAAGTTGAAAAAAAATTGTGTGCTGGTTTCATTTACCCTATTCTGCTTACTGATTAGGTTTCCAATATTGTTCCTATCATGAAGAAACAAGGGACAATCAGAGTGTGTGTTGATTATCAGGATGTCAATCTTGCTTGTCCAAAAGACAACTATCCTACTAGGTTTTATCGACCAGATTATTGAAGATTGTGTTGGGTGTGAAATCTTTTCGTTCATGGATGGATTCTCCGGTTACAATCAAATAAATATCCGCCCAGAGGACCAATATAATACAACATTCATCTGTCCCTGGGGCACATTAGTTTATCATAAACTCCCATTTGGTTCAAAGAACGTTGGGGAAAATTTTCAGAGAGAAATAGATTATGCTTTCAATCACATCAAGCACATTGTTCAACCTTATCTAGATGATTTACCCACACATTCACGAAATCACACTGATCACCCGACACATTTGAGAGCTATATTTTTACACCGCCGACACTCCAAAATACACCTCAATCCATACAAATGTGTGTTTTGTGTTGGTTTTGGTCATTTTCTAGGATTCTTCGTCTCAAAAGAAGGAATTCAAATCGACCCACTAAAGGTCCAGGCCATTCTTGATTTTCCTGTGCCATCAAATTTACTTCAATTACAGAAACTTCAAGGAAAGGCTAAATTCCTAAGGAAGTTCATACCCAACTATGCCGAAATGGCTAAAGTATTTACTCATCTATTGAAAAGGGGGATTCCCTTCCATTGGGATATGGTTACGCAAGCTTATTTTGATGCTATCAAGGATACACTTGTTCGGGCGTCATTAATGTATCCCCCTAATTATCAGAGTGATTATTTCTTATATATCACCATGGCTTATATGACCATTTATATGGTATTGGTCCAAGAAGAATATGGGATAGAAAATCTGATAAATTATTTTAGTCGTAATCTCAATGATACAGAAGTGAAGTATTCATACGTCAAAAAGCTCGCCTTGGAAACTTTTCAAGCTGCCCAAATATTTCACCATTATATCCTGTTCCGAAATACCATTGTCATTTCGGATTGCAACCCCATGCAATACATTCTATCACATCAATGGCTGGGGGGTAATTATTCAAAATGGATCATAATTTTACAGGAATTTTATTTGGAATTCATCAAATCCAAGTCAAATGAGTCTTTGGTTTTTCCCGAGCTTCTCTGCGGCCTTCTCTCTGATAGTATCGCTACTATATCAAAACCAACAATTCTTGATGAGTCTCTGTTTTTTATCAGATCATCTGATCCTTGGTATGGGGATTTTATCATTTATCTCCAAACCTAGAATTTTCAGCCTGATACCTCTTGATCTCAACAACAATGTATTCGATACCAAGCCAAAGATTATTTGATCTTTGGTGATACACTTTATCATCGTGGTATTGATACAATTTTAAGGAGGTGCCTCACTCATGAGGAGGTTGAGAAGGTTCTAAATGATTGTCATGCTAGGGCTTGTGGTGTACACTTGTCTGGATACGCTACCGTGCAGAAGATACTCTATGCCGGTTACTTTTGGCCTACCATATTTTGCAACTGCATCCTCGCGATCAGAAGTTGTCATGTGTGCCATATAGTTGATCATAAAATCCGCAAACTGGCAGCGCTGATGCATCCTGTTATCGTTGTGGGACCATTTGCAAAATGGGGCATTGACTTCATGACCTGCAACCCTCATTCATCTAGGGGGCATGGTTATACTATTTTTGTAATAGAATACTTTACCAAGTGGGTTGAAGCGATGCCTACATTTAATAACATAGGTGAAACAACTGCATTATTCTTTTTCAATCACGTCATCTCATGGTTTGGTGTTTCATAGGCTATAGTCATAGATCATGGTAAGCATTTTGGAAATCACGTGATGAATGGTTTGACTGTCAAATTAGGACTATCACATGATAGTTCTACTCCTTACTATCCACAATAAAATGGACGAGTTGAGGCTATTAACAAGATTACTAAATGAATGCTTCAACGAATGATAGGATTTCATAAACAAAATTGGCATTTGATCATGTACTTGGTTTTGTGGGCATACCAAACCTTTGTGAGAAATGCAACCGGATTTACCCCCTTTCAATTGGTTTATGGTCTGGAAGCTATCTTGCCTATCCAATATGAAAGCCCTGTAGCACCGGATCCCATGAACGAACAAGGAACTCCAATATTTCCATTTTCTGCCGCATACCCGATAGTCTAAATTATTTTAGCAACCCTCAATCTCTAAGGGCTCGTAATGTACCTGGATCGTTTAGGGCATTCATATTATGTTCTTCATGTTCTCTTTCTCTCCACGTAATCATCATTTTGATCTAATGAATACCTAAAACACAATCATAAGCTTCATTAGGATCCATTTCATGCAAAAAAATTGGGAAATTTTGGGCACACAGCAAGAAACAAAAATGTAAATTGCACCAAACTCACCCCAAGTCAAGGGATTGAGCATTGCAGTTCATCTAGCCTTCAATTTCAATGCATTACAACACAGCTTTCGACATGCAAGGGTGTGTTTCCCTCTAATCATAGTAGATTTACCATAAGGGGCTAAAAACCCTAAAAATTTACCATGAAATGCACAATAAATTATACTAAAGGAAAGATAAGGTTCATAGCTCCAACCTGGATCGAACGGAAAGAGAAATCATCCACAGAATCTGTCGTAATCAATAGCTGAATTTCGAGGGAAAAAACTGGTTCAGAGCTCCTAATTTTCAAATGGTAACTTTGGAATGGTAAAAACTCTTTTAATTAGTCAATTTGATTATTTTGAATCATATCTAATGATATGACTAAGGTTTTTATTTATTTTTTCTATGAAACGAGTATTTTTAATCCGTTTAATGGTTTTTTGAATAGGTTTTACAAATGATACAGCAAATTAGTCGTGCACACTTATTCAAGAATGATTTGACCAAAAAGCATACTTTTATCCCTATTTTTCAAGCTTTGATAAAAATGAAAAAGGAATTGAAGCACACTTTTATCTCTTTTTTCGAGATTCGATAACTATGAAAAAGGAACCCTTAGAGTCTTCTTTTAGCTTTTTTCAAACTCTGATAATGTGAAAAGATCTCCGAGCACTTATCTTTTCGAGTTTGTAAAAGTAAATTAAATGAAATATACTTAGTATAAGTTTAACCCTTTTCTGGACTGAGATAGATTATTTACAAAAAAGGGAAAACTTAGTCGAACATGGCTAAAAGGTTTTCACAAGTATAATTTTACACTTTTTTGGACCTAAGCGACAAATTTACGTAAAAGGACTCATGGATTTTTCTTTTTTCCTCTTTTTCAAGCTCTCTAAATATGAAAAAGGACCGAGATTTCACTATCATTAGGCACATTAAAATGTAAAATAGTGACGGCCTTCTCGATCACGGCAAGAATCGAGTTTCAATTATCGCTAGACTCGTTAAATTATTCAATAGTGATGGATTCACCTGAAGGGTTGAATTATAGATCAAGCATATATTACCCTCCTCAAGCTTGTTAAAAAATAAAGAGGTACTAGTCGTCAAATGACTAGGGAAAATTTGGGAAAAAGAACAGAACACTTTATGGTAGCAGGTCACTCTTAAACATGACACCTTCACTCCATCATCCTTGCGATTGGGTTGGGTAATATTCTTGACGGTTCATTCATAACTATGGTTCATCATACCTTCACTTCGGTTTTGGGTCAATGCTGCCAACTCATCACAGTGTCACCGATATGTTCAAGAGAATTCATCCATTAAAATCCTCATACTTCTAGAATACTTATAAACCTTCATTTTCATGACAGTCATCCTTGAACATTGCTATATCAAGTCACATTTTCTCTTTGAAATCATTACTCCTGTTTTGCGATAAAATTGCTTCTTGTCGACATCAGCTCATCATCCAGGAGGTTTACTTAGAAACATCTTCCAGTACCTTGAGGATTTTTACATCATTGACAATTTTCTCACTTCCGGACCTTTTACTGAAAGAATTTTTTTTGGCGTTCAACAGAAAATCATTTATTCACGCCTTACAAATTGTACTGTCGTACCTTGAGAGCCATTAACATCAATGGTGGTTTTCTCGCGTCTATTAACAACTCACATCATTGGCTGGTAATTAGACAATGTCTTCTCATGTTCGACTTCAAATCATACATTTTCATGGTTAGACTTGTACCTGAATGATCGAGTGAATGAGATAAGAAGACCTCAGATCTAGTTTCATCCATCTAGGCTGTGATTTTAGGATTTTTGTACACATCATCTGTACAATGGATTTACATACATATCTTCATCTAAACATGGGCCTATATCTGTAGGCATGTCTATTGTGGGAAACATTCCAATGTAGATGACTTTCTGAATTATGTACATGTTATTAGATACTTTATTTTTTGATCATGGGAATGCCTCCCTCAACAATTCATGATCGAAGTGAAATATATCATGATGTAATGTATTGTAATATTGATGCAGGTCACCGTCCACTTCAGTTCCTACTCATCACATCGTAAAGCATCTCATCCAAATAATATTATTATTTTGACTTCATGCTTTAGGGGGAAGTTGTTATAGATTAATTTTGGCATCGTCCCCCAAGACCTAGTCAAACTGGACATCATCCACATGACCAATCAAATAGGATCTATCATCCCCTTATATTTTAGTTGTTATATTCCCTAATTGAAGAACATTTCATTCATGGCTTCTGTTGTGAGATTTCCAAGGTTTGAAGTATATTTTATATGACCCACTGACTCACCAACGCTCATCTACAAGGGACTAACTGTGTTGTAGTGCCAATTCCTCCATGCAAGGGTGCACAGCAGTGCACTTCCCAAAATTCAAGAATGTGTTGGTCACCTGGGATCAGAATTCTCATTGTTCTGGGAATCTCCACATGGCCAATTCCTTCTAGAAGAGTCCATAGGTGTCATACTTTGAATACAAGTGTCCATCTAACACCTTTGAATTTGGAAACATGTCTTACATATTATTATAAATTCATTCATTGAGAAACTACCATCAATTTCCCTATAAATTTAGCACTCATCCTAGTGCAAGGGAGGAACAATTTTGTGCAAAGTTATGTTGTTGGATTCTCATTTGATAAGAGAGTGAAAGTACTGATATGCTACTGAGATGATGCTAGGTGTGATGAGGTTGGAATGAAGTTGGAGCAGGTTAACAACAAACTGATCCATTGGTTGTAATCTTCTCCTTCTACTCTTTAACAAGGATTGTTGTTCATTGTCCCATGCATGTGTATATATTTCTTGTGCAATGTATTCTTGAATGATGTATTTTAGATCTAATTGGCTTGATTTGAGTAAGATAAGTAGATATCTGTATATTTTATGTTGTTTTTTGTTCTCTGTTTGTGTTTGCAGGAATCAATATAGCGACTTGAGTTGGATTGAGAGTGATGACAACAATGACAGAAGGAGAAGGAGAGCGAAAAGAATAACAAGTAGGCTCTTTCTCATTTCTCTATATCTTCTTGTTTTAGAGAAAATAATAGTTATTCTTTCCTCTATTGTTCTAAGTGATAAACACCACACTTAGGGAATTTTACTTATCTGTAGATTAAAATTATGTATAACAGCCTTCCTCATCCAATTTCTGTAGAGAAAACTTAAATTTGTCTCCCTAAGAGTACAAGAACAAGTAAACTAACACAGAGGCATAACTGAAAACCTCTTTAGTTGTGAATTTGACAAACTGATCATGGATAGAATCTGCAATGAACTAACTGAAATTGAAAATGATGAAGAGTTTGGAATCTGTAGAGAATATGGACATGGATCTTATGATGTCTTCATCTACCCATTGGTCTGAATAATAACCAAGAAGGTAGGAAATGACTATGATGATTTGTTTGGACCTTTCAGGGAAAATGGATAATGGAAATGGAGTATTTTTCTTAGGTAATGGGTCATTTTCAATTATGAATAGCTCGAGAGTTTGAGCTCTCTTTGCAAAATCTAACTTCTAGTATATTTCAATCAAGTTTTCTTGGAAAAATTTGGTATCTTTCTCTGTGGTTGGGGCTTGCATCATTTGTTCAATAATTTGGGCATTGATGGTCACTAAAATCTCCCCTATAGGAGCGATAATAACTCTCTGGTTTGGGATATACCAAGATTGACATCTTCTAACGAACTTTGGGGCACTATGGGTATGAGGAAAGATGAATTTTGGGATATTAGAATCCCATAATCCTATGTCATCTTATTTATCCAAGAATTTTTCTTCTAACCAGTGGTATGCTTCAAAAAGCTCAAGGTCAGACAAGGTTTCATGTATTTTGTGATCTTTGTCTATTAAGGTAATGTGATGAAAATCAACTAGAGGATGTAATAGCAAACTTACTGGTTGCTCACGTCCTTTTTTTTTCAGAGGCACAGTTGGCTCTGTTGTAATGGAAAAAAATGGGAATTCTCTGATAGAAAACACAGGCTGAGACTTAATAAAAACTCTGCAAACTAGAAGAAAATGAATATCTACAAAAGAAATATTTAAACAATGGAAAGGATGATCTCTGGAGCTCTGGTAGTATTTTGTAAATTGGTAATAATGTGCAGAGAAGTTGGAAAAGTAGAATAAAAGTTTGAAACAGGCGATTAATGGTGAATTTATGGGCAATTGAACTTGATTCTTGTTTGAAAAGGGCGCAGGTACATTGCCTAATAGTTAGCAATTACATTAATTGGCTAACGATTATGGAAACAACGGGAACTAAGTTTATTGGATAGGCCATAGTCCACGTTGGCATGAAGTGATTGGCGGGAGGATTGGTGGTTTCAATCAGCGGGTAAGCAGGATTTCAGAGGGGTAGCAAGGCGGTAAATGGTTTCATGCGTGGGGGGGCGGTGTGAAATCACCTGCTCATGACACATAGTTGTGGGGTTGGTCTTCAATACCATTCTTTTCGGAAACCCCACCCCCCACGTTAAGTCTCGGATGATGAGGGGGGTCCGAAGTCACATATGAGTTGTCGAATTAAACTGTGATGTGATGGATGATCGGTGAGGTGGAAGATAATTAGCATATGTCGGAGTTTAATGAAATGTGGGGTAGGGGTATGATGTGACATGAATGACTAGTGAATACGGGAATGAAACATGTTGCATAGGTAGTGGAGAATAATTGGTAGTGGATAATGACAGTGGAAAAGTACAATGCATAAGATTTAAAACCTATGGTTTCAAAGGTTTATTTTCAAAATATTAAAGATAAATATTTAATATAATGTGATTTCAAAAATGATTTTTTTTTAGAAAATTTTTTCATTTATTTTTGAAATATAACAACAGAGTATATAAATTCTATGACAAAGAGTTTATTTTTGGACTATGAAGACTAACATGCTCCTTCAGCTAGACCTTTATGGAAGAAATGGATGTTTAACTATCCTTTTTAATAGTAAAAACTGAATATTTTTCATGGCAATTAAGACCCTAGACTTGACCTATATGTGATGGAATGACATGACTTTTAGACCTCTAAATGAAGATGAAATAGTGTGAAGGACAAACATATCTTTACATGACTTGTTTAGTGACCAAAATTATTCTTGAATACTGGCTGAAAAAGCAAAAAAAATTCAATAAATACCTAATGAAAAACTCTTGAAAGAGTTATCGTTGATCACTGAAAACCTGACTCTAACACCTTTAAAGGAGTGGCGCCTCCAAAGTGGTTGCTAGATGAAAATGTGTTGTCGGTGGGCAATCGTTGAAGGATCTGGGAAAATTTATCCATCATCGCGTTCCTTTGTTTCTCTAGGGCCTACTCAAGCAATATTTTGATATGATCTCTTGCTCCCTTGTCTTTCTTTTCTTCCGCCATGGGAGTTTGTCAGGGTTTGTGAGATTGATCTTGCAAAGGTTCAACCAAATCAATCCCTAACTCCTTATACCTCAACCTTGTTGGGGACATGCAAAGAAAGATCGAGAAAGAGTATACCGCTCTAATACCACTGATCCGTATTTATGCAGGAATGCAATATAAAATATAAATAACATAAATTTAGAGATGGAGCAAGAATAACACTTCATTCCATTAATATCAAATACTGAAAAATTCATATAGACACAATAACAAATAAACCAGCTCGAGCGATGGTAGCTTATCTCTAAGAAGAGATGTGGCAGCTACATGCCTCTGAACTGTGTTACAATGAGGCTCAAGGGCCTTTTTATTATTGAACATTAAGAGAAAACCCTAAATAACAAAAACCCTAACCCGAGGAGATGTAACACCAAGGGTTTATGGGCCCCGTTGGGGTTAGTTTGGCAACCAACTTCCTGGGGTCGTAACTTGGTCATATTATCTCCATTTTGCGTGTATGATATCTCGTTGGAAACATATATCCCAGGACTATAGTTTATAATGCAATTTCTATGAAATTTTTTTAAGGAATCTTGCCTAACAAATGTTGTTTAGGGCCTCAAAATGGCTCACGAATTTTAGGACCCAAAAAACTGCTAAAAATAGTAAATAAGAAAATCGATGAAACTGACTAGGTGGAATAGGCGGGTGGCCACAAATATCCACCTGGATCAACACCAAAACTTGTAATTATTTGGTAGTGATATAATTATCATTCCATCATATGGGTATATTAAATTTTATCTTAGTATTTTGGTGTAACATCACCCTAATGGGCCTCAGACTTGTGGTGTAACAATGCCCCAATGACCCTTAGTTCTTGGGTATGATAATAGCCTCCTTGGGCCTTGTTATTTTTTGATAACACCACATTTCCATAACGGGTCTCAGTTTTGTGGTGTAATAGTTCCCTAATGGGACTCACTCTTGTGATTTAGCAAGACACTAATGGGCCTCAGTCATGTGGTGTAATAGTGCCCTAATGAGCCTTAGTTCTTCGGTATGGGAGTGGCCTCCTTTGGCCTTATTATATGTGATATGAGAAAATATTATGACAAAGATATGAAGGAGATATATTGATCCCTATGATAGAGATATCCTGACACACCTCTGATTATGGTGTTGCAATGTTATTGCTAATGTTCTCTATACATAATTTCTTATGATGATATTAGGTAAATGAAATGTAAAAATTCTCAAAATGTTTTAAAATGAAATTATCTATAGTAGAGACTTATAGCTGTAACAAAATTAGCATTGTTACTACTCTACTTGTTAATGGCTAATGGCTAATTATAGGTAACCTATGGATGGTAATGAACCTATTTTCCCTTTTGAATGTATGGATAGGTTTTTGATTTTAGTTTTTGTTTCTATTTGGATTTTAAAGTTATTTTTTAGTTGATTGGTCTTGTCAAATACTCAGAAAGGATTTGTCCCCCCAATCCTCATGTTGTTTTCCTTTTCCCATGTGGTGGTAGCCTTAATTTTGGAAATACTTGGAGTCTTGGATTTTGGAAATTCCTAGATATAACCATGTCATGGATCATTATCCTCCTCCTAGAGGGTGTTGATGTGACAAGATGCATGAGATAAGGAAGCAGATGAGCCACGAAGTCAATCAATTGGAAGGCCTGCATAAGGCTATGGTCTACATTAATTCTTATATGGAATCCCAAATGAATAATAATAAAGAGTTGGAAGGGTATATACACAAGCGATTCACTAGGGGAGAAATACCATACCATGTGCATTTATATTAGGGGATATATATTGAGGAAAAAATGGTATAGTATATTGAGCATATAATAAGGGATAAAGGGTTTGTATATTGGCAGGTATAAAAAATGGAGCTCAAAGTTAATGAAAAAATATAAAAGGGTATACAATATTTAATGAAAAAATGGATACCTACAATATCTAGTGAAAGTAGGGGTATTTTAAATTGGGAAGGTGCATTGGGTTTATATTGGTAGGGGGTTTATTTAGTGTGATTTTTAGTGGTATTTTCCAATATGTGGTCAAATTAAGGGTATTGTTTAGTATATCATAAATGCATGTGATATGTCAGAGGTTCATTGAGTGAAGCCTTTGTGGGTAAATAATTCAGGGACCCTAATTATTTAATGCAAGGTGTTGTACTCAAAGGTTTCATTTTAATTTTCCTACACAAAAAATAAATATATCTATATATATATAACGTTTGAAAAGGGATTGTTATATAAAAATATTCATTGTCCCTACATCCAAAGTCTTATATATATATATATATATATATATATAAGACTTTGGATGTAGGGACTATGAATATTTTTATAAAACAATCCCTTTTCAAAATTTTATTTATATATTGTATACAAGCCTAACCTTTTAGGATTAAAAGCGCAACATTAATCTATATAAAAGTGGGTGCAAAAATTTTATAAAATGGAAAATAAAATGAATCCAAGTTTGGGGTTGGATCTTTTCTCATTGGAATCATCCCAGGGAATCAAATCCTTTCTAACAAGTTAAATAAATCGAAAGTTATGGGATGAGGGTCCATCAGAAAGCGGGATGTCTAAACAACCCATATCCAAATAAACAACCATGATTCATTCCAGCAGGTCCCCTCCACTTTTCATCCATGTCTCCCTTATGTACCCCTTACGTCATCAATATTTTTTTTGTTTTTCGTGATTAGCTCAAAAAAAGATAAAAGTTCATTCCGCATGTTATTTTCTTTATTCTCTAGTTGCAAACTTATGGTGACTAGTGTCCAGAGTGTACATTTTTTATTCCACATCAACATTTAATTGTTCATTGTCTCCGGTTACTAGGTAATCCATAATTCCACATTTATTCCTTTTCCTTTATTTCAAATTTTGACCATGGAAAAAAACCGAAAATTAACTAAAAAAACTACAATCTCTATGATGTTTGTTTAGACACCCCTTAAGGACAGAGAAGCCAAAGTATACAATTCTTGTTTCTCCTTGGACCTTTTGGAGATTCGACAGGAAATTATCGACTGTTCCAATGACATAAATATTTTTTTTATTTTTCTAGTTTTGCATTTATCATTTAATTGTCCCACATAACTATAGTTTCCCCAAATTTTTCAATTCAATTAGTGCCTTACCTTATCCCATAGAGGAATTTTATTATGTCTTCTTTAGGGGAGAGTATTTTTTAGGTCACTTTAGAGCTAATACACAAATATTTTAATTTTCCTATACTTGAGAATCCCAAGAGATTTTCAGATGAGTCCTTACTCCTCACTTATTTACATATTTCTAAGGAGAATAAGGAAGGTTTGTTTAGACTCATTCTATTGCCAAATTCTAAAATTCCTCCACTTGCAGTGAATTATCAAATAACCTTGTTTTTTGAAGTTGCACAACATGTCTTAGTTATAATTTTTTCTCTTTTAGGAGAAGAATATATTGGGTGTTAATATGAAATTTCTTGGAAGGTGTACCAAAAAGATCTCACTTAAGTCACAGGTGACTAGCAACCCTAACAACAATTTTGGTTGCTTATACTTCAAATCTGTAATAAAAATGTGAGAAAAAATTATAGAAAAATAGATGTATGTGATATAAATGATCAAACATCAAAATGAATCTGATGTAATAACCCAATTATGGAAAATAATTTAAAATAATAAATCTTTTATTAATAGCACTTGGTGAAGGAGATTTACAAAAAAGGTCATAAATCCCCCTACGTGGGATGGGTCCTTTGATGTCCTTGATGCTTCATTATTTATATATTCCTCTATCAATATGTGACCAAAAAAATGTGTAGAACTCCACTGGGAGCTCAAAATTATGGAGACAATAATGGTGATGATGATAATGATCATGGTAGGGAATGAATGAAAACCCCTCTTATTTATAGAAAAGTATTGGGTTGATCTCGAAAACGGAGAATCATAAAATGTTATTGACCAAAATCTAGATCTAACCATTAGGAATACTTCATTATATTTTTGGAGAGGGAAAAGATATTCGAAAAAATGGTCAAATATATTTATCTAGAAATAATTAACAAATAAAATTATTTATTAATTATTTCACAAATAATAAGAAAAGTGTGAAAATGAAATAATTATTAAATAATGATTTAAAAATTATTCCAAGAATGGAGTTAAGGAAAATTAAACAAATAGTGATTTATTTAATTATTCCGAAGTGATTTGGTCAAATGTGACAAGGAATAATTATCAAAAAATGATTTAATAATTATTCCTAGAGAAAATTAAATAAATAACCGTTTGTTTATTATTATCATGGGTTTTAATTATAAATAACTTAATAAAAGTGGTTTATTAAATTATTTCCTATCGTGAAAGTGATTTTACTATGGTAAAATTAAACTTACATGGTGTATTTTGACCCACCTAGTTAGAAATAGCTAGGTGACCATTTTTTGGTGATAAAAGATTTCCCCCCAACGTATGATTGTTAGGAGAAAATTATATGACCGAAATACATTGTAAGTTAGACTTCCACAAGATACCAAATGGGATTTAGAGAGAGAGAGAGAGAGAGAGAAAGAGGCAATTGAAACAATTGAAGGACCAAAATGGAGGTGGAGAGACCTACTAAACTAATATAACTCTCCTTTTATTCTGGAGACATGATCTCAAATGAGGTGGGGAAGGCATACCCATACCGGTCAAGATAACTTAGTACAAATAATAATGGTGAGCCCAACAATGTTGGACTGAGCTATAAAGTACATCTTACATGATAAGCTGGCATCAATGGGTCAGGACATAATGTAATGAATCCCATATACATAACGCGCATGGAAAAACATAGTTCAGGACTGAACACAATAAAATATGAGTAGATGAGACATAATTCCCCTCAGGCTGACATGGGGAGGGGAATCACAACCAAAGAAGCCCTGATAAATAGGAAAAGGCTCTGAAGATATGAATGGGTCATCTGAAGGAGACATGCATGTTGTGGGTGTTGCAAGTAGTTGGAACTGATCCCAACAAATCTACGGAATTGCATCTGATGTTGAATGATAATCTAAGGTCATTCAGGAATGTCGGGGGCTACTTGAAGGGCCACCCCCTCATTAGATATTGAATAGCTCACACATGACTGGGAATCACAGGTACAATCTATTGGATCACCAAACATTCAAGTGTACAATTCTCATTCATGTGATAATAATTTGGAGTTGAGCACATGAGAAAAAACCAAGTCAAAGGTCAATGATGATTCCCTTTGTTTGATCTGAGGTGCTAAAAAATAATGAAATATGGAACCAAGTTATGCTACCCTTTAGACCACACTTGTGGAATAAATGTGTTGAAGTTGATAGAATAGGATCCTTCCAGAGTTGAGGCAATTAGGAATCCTCAACTAAGGCACTAGGGATCATAGTAGAGTGACTGATAGACTAAAACCAGGGATAATAATAGAGGGATAAAATCTAAGAGGTATATTGACGACTTCCCTTGTCAGAGCATAATATGCATGGTTGACCTGGAAACCACTGACTCGATTCCATAGGGGATGGTCAATTACTTAGATAGGGGATTTTTCTGTAATATCCAAAAATAGGGAAAATCTACAATGTTAGGAATATCTTATAATATTCCCAAATTGGAGATCCAGTAATATGTAAACACAATAATTAAATAGACGTGTTGCATCAACTTCAGAAAATGTAAGGAGACCTCATATCCATCTTATTAATGTTATAGTAGCAGAATGTGTACAATATCTTGAGGAAATGATCACTCAAGCTTAGGAAAACCAACCTTAAAGGAACATGTACAAGAAATATGAAATACACTGCTACATATGGAAAGCCAAGGCTATGACTGCATAGTTTATAAGAGGCACTACTACATAAAGAATGCTAATACATGGATTTAGAAATGCATGGCTCAAATAAGATGGGGAGCAAAACTCTAAACCCATGAAAAACAATGCCAAGTCAATCCTAGAAGGATTGGCTGAAATATACACAATGGCCAAAATGTCGAAGTTGCATTTTCAAAACTAAGTAGCAGCTGCAACTCAAGAAATGGATGAAGACAACTGAAGATGTTGAATATGATGAATGGATCTCATCCAATGGATCTCTCAGGTGAAAGGCTGATCCAATCCCCGAAGATCTTACCCTCCAAAATAGTGGTGCAATTCCCTACTGCAAATACTCTCAGAAATAACGCAATCAAGGAGAGGGATTGCGCTGTAGGTGATGGGAAATGCTTGGCCTAATGCCAAAGATGCACAATCAGCTCCTGAAACTTCCTCACTGACCTCCTAGAGGAATATAAGCTCCCTCCTCTGAAAGATAATCTCTAGAAGTGGTATTGTGGAACCCTCCACTGCAACACCCTGCAACACAATGTTTCCTGCTACAGGAATAACGTTGTAGCTGAAGGAGGTGGCTTGGCCTTGAGCTTGAATGTGGAGAAATAAATTATAATCCCTCAAGAGGCATCATGATGAAAAATCAACATATGATTCGATGAGTGCTAAGGTAAAGCAGTACCAAAGTACATGTGGCTCATATGAAGAAATTTGATTTGAATTGGTAGCAAAGTGAAACTTCGTGGAAAAAATGGATTCAGGGTGAAGTGTCGAATTACCAAAAACAAAGGGAGACCCATTATTAAACTCGGTGATACCTTTCCAATGGTGTTGACAGTCTGTCAAACTGAGCTACTATTTGGTCGCAATGGGCGACAGAAAAACTATGGTTTTTCCTTTAAACCAGCTTCTTGCCTCCAAATCCAATTCATTTCCATAGTGAGGTTTACAGAGTTTGGAGAGGAGGAGAAGGCCCTAAATCTTGTGGATATCATAGTGGAAAACCAGCTGTTGGAATCAAGATCTATGAGTTAGAGGTAGGTAGCCTAACCTTACTCTTCAATTTTAGTGGTTTATAATTTCAAATTAGGGCTTCATCTTGTTGTGGGAGACCCTTTCTAACTCTCACGGTCACAAAACACTTTTGCAGGCTTGATTCGTGTTTTGGAATGCAAAAAAAGGCCATAAAGTATGCCCAACACTGTTTTGAAGGGAAAACCTATGTTTTTCACAAGGAGGAAAAGCAAGATTGGTGGCTTGTGGAAAGTTGAAGCTAAGGACTAGGGATGTATGCCTTTAACTCTAAATTGAAAAAAAATAATGGTATTTTTCAGGTATGGAATATTTCAAGGTGTCGTAGCGAGAATGATATTTAGAGACTCTTCTTGCTGAGATTTGGGGGAATCTGGCAGTCAAAGGGGCTTTGGCTCATTATGGGGTTCTTAATTTCTTGGAGAACCCATTGATGAGGGTTGGTGAGCCGTTTTTGTTGAGGATAGTGAGGTACTAGGACCCAAATCAGGAGGCCTATATGGTACATGGCCACAGGATCGATTTGACCATACAGGAGATGTATTTTTTTGAAAGGAATAGCCCCCTTGGGGATGGTAGGGGATATACATCTAGTGTTGCCTCGTGGGAGGCATATCGGTCAGTTTTCGGATCATAATTGTATTCACGGTGTTCATGGAAATGGAATGACCATTTATATCAATGATATAGAGAGGTTGGAGACACAATATATAGCCACAGAAGTGGTACAAATCTTGGGTAGTCAATATTTTCATCACATCATTAGAGAGCAGATGATGCTGATAGAGAGTGTGGTTGTAGGGACCTACTATGGATCGGACTAAATGATTTTTTCATCATTGAAATGACATTTGACCTTATGCAGGTGATGAACCAATGATAAATTTTTGTTTGGGACATTTTTATGCTCATTCTTCTTTGAGAATATTCTGATTATCCATCCACATATACAGATCTTTGATGGGGGCCCACAAGAGCCCAGGATGCACTATTGGGAGTAGTTATTGCGACGAGGTGGAGGAGGGGGATTTAGATGAGTCTTCTGACCTAAGTTTTTTTCATATTAGGACCAGATTCCATTATACATATATGAATATTTTTACAATGGCATGAACTATCAAGGGGATCCTGACTTTCCCCTACCGCTAGGAAGAGAGTGGGATCTAGATGGTAAGTGAAAGTTACTATGTGTTTGGTTGCATTTAATGTTTATAAACTTTATATATATTTTAATGATTTCCAAACTTGTGTGATGAAGATATAGATAGCATTGGTGAAACTAGCAGGATATACAGGTTGAGCCATATCACCTGGGGTTGCAAATCAGGGAGGATTGATGTCACGATAAAGACCAGAAAATGACGCTCTGCTAGAGGACCTCTGTCTTATATTTTAGTGCTACTGACCGGGGTGAGTAAGCATGTATGGCATGATTTATAATATCGGTATATGGATGAGTGCACTAGTATTCCCTTAGAGTGGAGAGGTATCACATGTCACATAGTTATGGCCGGTCAGGAATTTTGAGACCTACGAGATGGTGGTATGGAGAAATTGGCTTGAGAGCCTCCAAATGATAGTGACTAGAGATAGGGACATGTGGGTCCCATTTTTTGGTTATGTAACATGCTATGGGCATGTCAAATATATTTAGAATAGTGGACTCCAAACACTTATATGTTTTGATATGGTGATACATAAGATGGTTATGCAACTTTTGTGACGATTGTGGTTCACCATTTGTTAGTGTTTATGGTTGCCTTATTGTAAGTGATAAATTCCAATCTATAATTTTATTTGCAATGGTATGTACATAGTGATTTTGGGCTCTAGGAACATGAATTAATGTAATGAATTCAAATTCATGTGCCAAAAGCTTAACTCGTAGATATTTTCTAAATAAGATAGGATTATGCACATGATAAACACCATTCAATTGCATGACAAGTAGCAGGGAATATAAACGAACATGAAGATGAAATATACGATGATAAAGGGAATCAGCTAACAAACCTATCACGACATCATATTTGGCATGGTTATTGGTTTCAAATCCAATGCATACACCGTTGGAATGATCTAATGAATGTAGAGGGGTGCAAATGGCCCAAGTTGTCGAGGAAATATTCTAGGAGAAGCAACTCGCACCATCAGCATAACCGATATGAGGTGTGTATGATGGATCCATATAAAAGACATAAGAAGAAAATTTATGAGATTATGGGGGGGAAGGGATGCAAGCTACCTATATGCATAACATAAAAATATAAACGCATTTCAATGAGAAATTATATGGGTAAAATTTCTTCAAGTAGAGCGCATTAAGAGGGTTAGGAAGGATTTGGCCTTTAAAGTCCTCTAAAATGTATGTCCCCTTTCCCAAAAACTTACAGATGATGTAAGGTCCTAGCCATAATGATTCAAATTTCCCATGCCCCAGGACATCATGAGCTTGGTCATAGATAAGAACAAGGTCTCCTTCGTGAAAGGTACGAGGGTGGACTTTCTAGTCATATTGAGCTTTGGTGCACTTTTTGGCCGCTTCAATGGTTTGCAATTCAACATGATGGTATTCTTTGGCACGCTCAAGCATGATAAGTCATTTTTCTAATGGTTGGGTATCTGGGGGGAGTTCAACAGCAAGGTGAATAGAGGGAATTTCACATTCAATCGGTAAGACTTCCTCCTTTCCAAATACAAGGTGGAAAGGAGTAAACCTAGTGGTGGTTTTAATAGAGGTAAACAGGGAATATCATAAAGTGCCAGTTGGTATTGTGTTTATTCATCATCCATTGAAGCATAGTTTTAAGGATTTTATTGACTGCTTTAACTTGGCCATTTCCTTGGGGAGAATAAGACAATGAATATTGTTTTTCAAATCCCAATAGAGAGGATAGCTCACACCATATCTCATCTTCAAAGTGTTTTCCATGGTCAGAAACGAATTGTTTTAGAACCCCGTATCGAGTGATAACATGGTTGAAAAATAATAGGGTTGCAGCAGTGGGGGTTTTATTCAACGTAGTCCTGGTTAAACCTATTTGGTAAAATAGAAAATGGCCACAATAATATACTTGTTTTTATTAGCATATGGGATCGACACTCCATGAAGTAAATAGCCCATTTACATAAAGGACTGATTACGATGAGAGGATGGAGAGGAGCAGGTGGAGCTTGCATCTCAGGGGAATATAACTGACAATTTGGATAGTGTTTCACTGCCCCAATGTAGTCGCTAAAGAGAGAATGCCAAAAGTAACAGGTGTGAATAATCTTCTAGGCAGTGACCATTTCGAAGAGATAACTACCACAAGAAATATTGTGGCATGCATTAAGCACTTGCTCGACTTCATCATGCATGAGACAATGATGAAGGTGATCTAAAATTTATTGTTAGTTAATTTGTGCTAATATCCGTTTCATATTTAACATGAAAGTGTTTTGGTTTGCTTCTTATACATGTTTTATACATGTGCTTATGATTGAAAATTCAATCAACTTGATGAGATTAAGTGTAATTCATGAACATAAAAGCATGGAAACTAAATGTTGAACAATAGTGTATAAAAAAATAGCAGCATAAATAACTGAGCCAAATACACAATAGTTTTGATGAAGGATTTCACCCCTCCTGGGCTACATCTCCTTGGTATAGCTTCATATCTTGGGCCTTTGTATTATCTTCAATTTTCCAAAAGTGATGTCTACACTCTCTTGTTTCCTCTGCAACCTACTCCAATGGCTCCAAAACATCAAAATATACCAAGAATGACTTTTTCTGAGCCAAAATTGGTCGAAAATTTCCTCAGTTATGGAAAAACCACTTTCTCTTAGTATTTCTCCACTAAATCTCGAATTCCACCAGTTAACTCCATTAAAATTGGAGATTCCCCGCATTTGGCGGGTCCGCCAAATCCTCTGCTAAGATAAGCGCACACTTAAGTTAAGAGAAGAAAGTATTAAAGTGTGGTTAAGGGCACGTATAGCACTAAGCCCTTTTAACACTAACCTTCATATTAACGTGGCTTAACCATGAATTAGCGGCAACAAACATGGTTTATTAGAATTAACTCTATTAGTGAACAGTATTGGGCCACAGTTGTAGTGCTTCGGACATGTGGGAGTGGGCTGGCAAGTGGGGTTGGCTCCCTCTAGACCCCCAACCATAGAGCATAAAAAATTTAAGTTTGTGTGGTGGAATTATGGGTTAAGACCCATGATATAATGGAGATGGTAGAGAGGTGGTATGGCATGGGGGTGGTCGTGGGTTCGACCCTGACACCCACACAAAGATTTTTCCGCACAATACAATGAACCATATCCATAGTTTTCAACTTTGGATAATCAAGTATATATTCCTCCAATGTATTAAGAGTTAACTCCACCAATTAGACTTGTCCTCCAATTTAGAAGCTCGCTCCATCCAATAGTTAGCCTCCTCCATATTTAGAGTTAGGCCACTAATATAATGTTTGTCTGCCAATATAAAGTATCGCCACAACTCCTCTAAATGTAGTTAGGGTCACAACATTACAATTCAAAAATATATGAACCATAATATGTCATGGGGGAGGGCACATGGAATCCTCTTGCTACGCCAAGTGGCCCTTCTCCATTGGCCCAAAAATTCACCATAAAAATTAATAATCCACTATGTATAAAAATTGAAACCTTAGGATTAGGAGGAAAAATTTCAACTTCCCAAGAAACATTAGTGAATCTGACTGTGACACTTGTCACAATGTCATTGGCTGAAATTTAGAGAATATTCCTTGAATATTCTTGAAGTGCTGACTGGACTGCCAAGTCATCAGTCTGTCACTGTTTTGCACATTTTTTACTTGTTTGAAAAAACAAACAATAGACCATAACTTACTCATACAAACTCATATTTTTTATGAAATGAGTTGTGTTGGAATCCTGGTGAAGAGATCTATGCGATCGTTCTAGTTTGGAGAATTTATGAGAAATTTCATTTTTTAGCTAAAAACTAAGCCTCTGATCATTCCTCCCCACTATAAGCCTTTTGGATGCCAAAATATATATCAATTGTTCAATAGGTGAGGGTAAAACTCCCTCATCCTTTCACGCTCCATCCATTTTGCCTTGGAAGGATTTTGTCCCTTGAGTCCCACTCTAAGGTATTTGACATTCCATCTCCTTGAAGTTTTGATTCTTCTTTCAAGTATGAGATCTTGCTAAAGTTCATCAAGATATTCTAGTGAGAAATAATCTATTGATGGCAGTTGAACATGCTCTCCTTGATCATCAATCAAAGGAGGCTCAAACAATCTCAAATTCTCAACATTAACGACATAATATATTTTCATATAAGGAGGTAAATCTAGCTTAAATGCATTAGTACCAATCCCTTCCACAATTTTAAATGGACCATAACGGATTGGCTTGATCTTTTTACCTTCCCATTACAATATTTCTTTGTTGATATATAACCAAACTTCATCTCCAACCTATAATTTGTGATCAACATAGTGTTTATCATGCCTTGGCTTGTAGCTTCTTTGAGTCCTTTCAAGTTGTTCTTTCACTGTGTGATGTGCAGACTGAATTTTCTCAATGAACTTCCTTGCCTTATTTATGTCACTATGACCATATATAGTGACATATTTCTCAAAGATGAAGTCCAAAGGTGATCTTGGCAAGTACCCCAGACATGCCTCAAATAGTGATGTGTTTGTGGAAGAATGCTTTGCCCTATTGTATGCATGTTGAATGTAATGCAACTATTCATCCCATAATTTGGGATGTTTGCTGCAATAGCCTCTAAGAATATGAATGATTTTCATTTTACCACCTCGATCTAACCATCTATTTGCGAATGAAATGTTGTACTCTTCTTCAACTTTGTGTCCATCATGTCCCATAATTTTGACCAAAAATTCCCAACAAACTAGTAATCTCGATCACTTATAATAGTAGGAAGACCAAAATGAACCCATACATTTTGAAAGAAAATATGAGTGATTTGTTCAGGCATAATTTTTTTCTTACATGTCATCAAAAGAGACATTTTTCTAAACCTATCTACCACAACATACAAGTAATCATGACCATTCCTTGACATTGGAAGACCATCTACAAAATCCATTGAGATACTCTCCCAAGGATGTGAAGGAACTGGAAGTGGAGTGTACAATCCAAGTTTCCTATTATTAGGATTACTTATTGCACATAAATAACATCCTATAATAAAATGAGATACGCTATCTATCATGCATGGCCAATAACAATACCTTTGGAGATTCACTACTATATTGCCTACACTAAAATGTCCAGCAATCAATGATGTGTGTGCCTCCCTTAAGATACTGTTTATTTCTCCCTGTGGTATACATAAATTTCCAAAGTGATACAAAAAAATATTATTCACATGATAATCTAACTCTTCATTTTGGTTTTTTTGACTCAAGCGTTTATACACATCTTGAAAATCACTACCATATGAATATTGTTCAATGTAACTTTCATGCATAACTAAATTGTGCTTGAGTATAATAGATGAATTTACAATAGGCCTAGAGAGGATATCAGCTACCTTATTGTAGATTCCCTTTTCGTACATGATAACCAAACAAAATTGTTGTAGAAAACCCATCCATTTAAAATGTATTGATTGCTACAACTTTGACTACGATTGTAAGTACTGCAATGGCTAATGGTTGGTATGGATAATGGTCTCTTTCCCCATAAAATAGTGCTTCCATTTATTTACACTTTGTACCAATGCATATATCTCTTTTTCATAGATGGGATAGTTAGTCATAGCACCATTAAGAATTTCAAAATGAAGCATAGGCTTACCATGTTGCATGAGAACTGCTCCCATAGCATAATCACTTGCATCTGTTTGGATCTCAAATAGCTATCTAAGATCCAGAAGAGCCAATACCGGTGCTAAACTTATATTTTTCTTTAAAGCATCAAATAATTTTTTCTTCATATCTCCCCAATGGAATACTTTTTTGACACTTTAAAATGCATGTAACGGAGCTGCAATGGAAGAAAAATTAGTAATGAATTTCCTCCAATATTGTGCTGCCCCAAGAAATCTTCTTACTTCTATAACTGTATTGGGCTTGGGCTAATTTAGAATGACCTCTACTTTGGAAGGGTCTATCTTCAACTCACCTCCTCCAACAATGTGTCCCAAATACACATTCTTCTCTTGATTTTCTGAATATAAAAATATCATCTAAGTAAACAATGACGAATTCATCTAGAAATGGTCTTAGTACATCATTCATGACTCTCATGAAAGTAGCTGGAGAATTGGTTAGACCGAATGGCAAGTCAGCCACTCAAACAATCCCTGTCTAGTTTTAAATGCAGTTTTCCAAATGTCCTCTTCAGTTATTCTAACTTTATGATAATAACTTTGCAATTCTAACTTAGTGAAATATCTTGCATACTTTAATTGGTCTAGAAAATCATCAATGTGTGGGACTGGGTAGCGATTATTTACTGTGATTGTATTCAATGCACGAAAATATATGCACAGGCGTTAATTCCCATCTGCCTTTGGTACCAAAAAAATTGGTGAACCACATGGAAAAGTATATGGGCATATGATACTTTTCTTTAGCAAGTCTTCAATTTTCTTCTTGATTTCCAAACTCTCCATAATTGACATGTGATACATACCAATGTTTGGAAGTGGAACATCCTGTTGTAGCTAAATATCATGTTGAATTCCCCCCTTGGGAGGTAACCCATTTGGTTCTTGAAACATCTCACCATGCTAACTTACCACATCAAAAAAATAAGATATTAATTTGTCATCACATACTTCAAAATATTCATATTCAGCATCATCCTTTTTCTTAATCATGAGAAGCACAAAATTTTTACTTACATTAACTAGCCTCTTCATTTTCCCTGCATTAACTAAAGAAATATTCAGTTCTTTGTGATGAGCTCTCACAATATACTCCACTCCATCCTTAAGAAAATGATATTTTTTTCATGGCAATAAAACACCACTTTCCTATCATACAAATATGGACATCCCAAGATAATCCTGGAAATGTCAAGTGGAACCACATCTAACTCGACTTCATCAACAAAGTTTGCAGTAATAGAAAATCGAAATATGAATTTCCTTGTAACCTGTAAATTAGCATTCTTAACTATCCAAGCCAAAGGGTATGGTTTATGATGTGGTATGGTTTCAACGTTAAGCTTTTTGACCATGTCTTATGAAATCAAGTTTTCTTGTGACCCACTATCAAATAATGCATCAATATTTGTATGATTGGAAATCACTCTGACATGGAACAATTGTATCCTTGTGCCTTCATTTGGACTTTTGTTGTGACTATTTGAGGAACTAGTACTTACTATGGCTTCCTTTCCTTTTTTAACCATGGCTATGATCTTGGTCTCATCTCCAGAATCGGATCTAAGATCTTGTTGTGTGGTGGTAGTCATCTTTTCTTTCCCCTTGTTATTTGGTTTCTTTGGCCTTAGTTCGGGATGTAGTTTCCAACGGTGGGCTTCATCATGCCCCTCTTTTGAATAATGTTTTAATGTAGTTTTCTCCCCTTCTTTATTGATGCATGCATTCTTCTTTCCCTTCCATTTTCCTCCCTTCTCTTTTCCCTTACCCTTGAATGACTTCTTCTTACTACCCTCTTCCTGAATGTTCTTTCCCCTTGCTTCAAGACGTGTGGCTTGCACACATGCTTCATCTAATTTGTTTGGGTTAAAAATAAGGATAGTATGTTTCAATTAGGAATGTAAACCCCCAATGTATTTCAAGAGTGTGTCTTGTGAATTCAAGTTTACTCCTAACAACAAAGCCCTCTTTCTAAAATCCTGAGTGTACTCTTGAATTGTTTTTCCTTTGAGTTTCATAAAGTTTTTCCAACTCATAATTGATTTTTTCATATAGTCTAATGGATAAAACTATCTTGTAATGGAAGAAATAAATTCAACCCAAGAAATGGATATCTTACCATGAATTCACATTTCCTCTTGAGTCTTTGCCTCCCACCAAACTAGTGCTACTCCTTCTAGCCGTAATGAAGCCAACTGGATGTTTATGTCATCCTCTTATATATTCTGAATTCTGAAGTATACTTACAATTGATGGATCCAATTGTCTAACTTCTCTGCATTTACCTCACCATTGTACATGGGAAGTTCCAATTTTTTGTCCAACTTCAATAATGGAATTTTTCCTTTTGGGATTTTTGAATGAGCGTGGGTGGTTTTTGTGGTGGAAGATGTTGATGAAGATGATGAGGATGATGATGGTGGAGATGGGAGTGCCTTTCCTTCACTATCTTTTGAACTCTTCTCTTCATCCTTTTTACAATGTGAATATCCTTCTCCATGTGGAGGCTTAGAACCTTCTCCCACTCTTTCTGGAGTGCATGCATAAACATGATTTTAACCATTCTATGAATGTCCTTGAAGTCTCTCTTGACATCTTCTTCTTTTGAATGTCCATGAGTTTCTCCAACACTTGAAATAATGGCTAAGGATTCAAGCTCAACTTCTTATTCTTGTTCCTTTTCAATCACCTCAGCTTCTTGTGAAATTTGTACCTCTTCAATCTCAAATGCTTCCTTATGGGATTTTTGAATGAGTGTCAGTGGTTTTTCTTGTGGAAGTGGAAGACGAAGATGTTGATGAAGATGATGAGGATGAGGATGGTGGAGATGGAGGTGGCTTTAATCCACTACCTTTTGAACTCTTCTCTTCATCCTTATTACCATATGAAGATCCTTCTCCACGTGGAGGCTTAGAACCTTCGCCTCCTATTTCTGCAGTGAATGCATCAAACATGATTTTAACCATTCTATGAATGTCCTTGAAGTCTCTCTTGACATATTAATCTTTTGAATGTCCACGAGTCTCTCCAACACCTAACATAATGGCTAAGGATTCAAGCTCAACTTTTGATGCTTGTACCTTTTTAATCACCTCAGCTTCTTGTGCAATTCGTACCTCTTCAATCTCAGATGTTGGAGATAAAACTTGAGGTGCTCCAAGTGCAACTTTGAGTTGAAATTTGGGTGAAGATGATTCTCTCTCAACTCTCTTTGTTCTTTTCCTAATCTCAGGACTAAAAACCAATAGCGTCCTATCTCCTCTTTGCAACTTCAACCTTGTAAGCATCACAAAATTGCAACTATTAAAACCCTTCTTGCACAATCTCAAGCAAAGCAAGAAAATAACCTTTAGCAACCTTGAGCTCTGATACCAACTTGATCTGAAATTAATTTTTATTTAATGTTGTGTTAATATAATTTTTATATTTAACATGAAATTTCTTTGGTTTGCTTCTTATACAAGGGTTTATACATGTTCTTATGATTGACAATTCAATAAACTTGATGAGATTAAGTGTAATTCATGAAAATAAAAGAATGGTAACTAAATATTGAACAATAGCATATGAAAACACAACAAGCACAAATAACTGAGTCAAATACACGTGATTTTGATGAAACGAGTTCCGTTGGAATCTTGGTGACGAGCTTTATCTGGTCATTCTAGTTTGGAGCATTTCTGAGAACTTTCATTTTTGAGCTAAATACTGAGCCTCTAATCATTCCTCCCCAAATCCTTCGCTAAGATAAGTGTACACTTAATTTAAGATAATCAAGTATTAAAGTGTGGTTAAGGGTGCATTTAGTGCTAAGATATTTTAACACTAACCTTTGGATTAACATGGCTTAACCATGAATTAGCAGTAACAAACATGGTTTATCGGAATTAACTCCATCGGTGAACACTCTTGGGCCACGGTCGTAGCTCTTCATACATGTAGGAGTGGGTTGGCCCCCTTCGGACCCCCAACCATAGAGCAGAGAAAATTTAATTTTGTGTGGCAGACTTATGGGTTAAGACCTATGATACAATGGAGACAGTAGAGCGGTCGTATGGTATGGGGGTGGTCATGGGTTCGACCCCAACCCCCGCACAAAGTTTTTTATGCACAATACAATGAACCATATCCATAGTTTGAAACTTTGGATTATCAAATATATATATGCCTCCACTATATTAAGAGTTAACTCCTCCAATTAGACCTATTTTCCATTTTAGAAGCCTGATCCATATAATAGTTAGCCTCCTCTATATTTAGAGTTAGGCCACCAATATAATGTTTTTCCATCAATATAAAGTATTGCCACAACTCCTCCAAATGTAGTTAGGGTCACAACATTACAATTCAAAAATATATGAACCATAATATGCCATGGGGGAGGGCATGTGGCAGCCTCTAGGTGTGCCATGTGGCCCTTCTCCATTGGCCTAAAAATTCCCTATAAAAATTGATAATCCACCATGTATAAAAATTGAAACCTTAGGATTAGGAGGAAAATTTTCAACTTCCCAAGCAACATTAGAGAATCTAACTGTGACAATTTTCATAGTGTCATTGGCTAAAATTTGGAGAATATTCCCTAAAGATTCCTGAGGTGCTGACTGGACTGCCAAGTCATCAGTCTATCACTATTCTACACATTTTTTTACCTGTTTGAGAAAATGAATGAAAAATAGACCATAAATTACTCATACGCACTCAGATTTTGATGAAACGAGTTGCATTGGAAACTTGGTGACGAGCTCTATTCGGTCGTTCTAGTTTGGAGAATTTCTTAGTACTTTCATTTTGATCTAAATACTGAGCCTCTGATCAGAAGGATAGTGTTGACACCACAAAGATAGATATCATCATCAACAAAGAGGTAGCAATGGGCTTTATATTGAATACATCGGTGAGCGTCACGGTTAAGATGGGGGGTGAATTTATGGGTTCGCAAATAACTGAGGATTTCAACATACCAAGGATCATCCGAGGTGATGGAAAACAAGTGTTCATCTAGAAGATCATCATTAATTGGAAAATCTGGTGCACCAATAGGAAATTCAAAAATTAATTTAACAAGGGCCAAACCTTTCTTACTCAGTGGGTGTGTCAAATTCAATATCAAATTCTTTAATAATGACGATCCAGTGACCATAATTCTCGTTGGTGATCTATTGACGCAATAGGAATTCCATGGGGTTGGAATTGGTCACAACTCTAGTGGTACATGTAAGGATATAATGAAGAATATTTTGAACAGAGAACACTGCATCCAGCGCCAACTTTTCTTCATGCGAATAGGACACAGGGGGCCAATTTAGGGATTTACTGATATATTATATGGCATGCTCATTTCTATTAGCATATTCCTGGATTAGGGAACTAGTGATCGAATAGGTGGAAGCTGAGATATATAGGATGAAATCCCTTTCAAAGTTAGGTGGACTGATAAATGGAGTGGAAGTGAGAGCACGTTCGAGGGAATCAAAAGAATGTTGATCTCGGTCATCCCAAACAACTGGAATGGTAGATCGAAGGATTCTAAGTAACCCATGTGAAGTTATGAAATAGTCAGGGACAAACTAATGAAGAAAGTTGGCTTTTCATTGAAGGCTTTGTAACTGGAAAATGGTACGAGGAGGCGGAAGTTTGAGAATGGCTTGAACTTTGAGAGGGTCGGTCTTTATACTGTCTTTGGACACAATGAAGCCCAAAAGTCATATGGAAAAAATGCAAAAGACACAATTAAGGGGCTTGAGGTTAATATTATACTTGCGACATTGGATAAAAATTATACGCAAATCATGAATGTGTTGCACCCAAAGCCTAGAATGAGTGGTGAGATCGTCAAGTTATGAAAGGATAATATGAGCCAAATCGTGGAAACAATAAGACATGGAACGCTGAAATGTGTCCCTGATATTCTTTAAACTGAAAGGCATGACCCTATAGGTGAAATTCCCCATGGACTAATGAAATCGTTTTTAAGTTGATCAGAATAAAGGATACTTATTCGGTTATATCTAGAGAATGCATCAAAAAAAAAAAGAACCTCTTGCCCCACACACTCATAAATGATTTGGTGAATGAAAATGTGGGGAAATTTTCTTTTGGAAAAGCTTTATTTAAGTCATGGAAGTCCATGCAGACACAAATGGTGCTTTATTTATTGAGAAAAGGGAATATGATTTGAAACCCATGTGGTCTATTCAATGGGATAGATAAATCCAATCTGCTTTAGCTTATCTATTTCAGCTTTAATGGAATCATGTTCTGAAGGATGGATGGGTCTCAAATTTTGACAGAAAGGAATGGCATCGGTCCTTGTGTCAATGTGGTGTTAAAAAATGGAGGGATCAAGTTCAAGCATCTCGAAATAAGACCAGGAAAAAAAATCACAAAATTCTTTGAATAGCTTGGTGTAAGCATCAATTTCTTCTGGGGTACAGTGTGCCCCCAAGGTGATATTTTCTTTGATCCATGGTTTATTTGAAATGTTGATCTTAATGGTGGGATAGATATTGGCCATGTTTCCTTCTTCAAAATCATTTTGTGTAGGAATGGGATTTCTAAACCAATAGACTTCATCATGAATGTAGTCTTTAGACTCCACAACATAATGATAATGGGTTTGTTGTGGAAGGAAATATGCACGATGGTGCATATTGTCCCAAGGATAATCAGGGGTGTTCATGGCTTCCATTATGTCTTCATTTGAATTAAATATGGGAGGATGAGAGGATAAGAGACCACATGATGTGGAGGAACTACTTGAATCATGTCCATGAGAGACAAATTTCACATGTACATCAACAATAGGAGGGGACAAATGACTAGTAGATGGAATATTTACCGATGTTGAGACTAGGGTCTTTGATGAAGAAGGTTCAACTGAATCACAATAGAGAACTCAAAAAGAGCCCCCATATGATGATCTCATGGATGATGATAGGTAGATAATAGGCGCAATGTTATTCATCATCTCAACATCGGGAGGAGGGATCACAATGTGTGGTGAAGGGATCTCATGTTCTGGTGCAACAATGGTACCAAAATCCACAAGTAGAGAAGATGTAGATTCACTATCAGCAGCCTCTATTTCAAAAAGAGCCTAACGGGTATCGTGAAAATCTTCGAGATGAGGAAAATGGTGAGAATAGAGGCCAAAATTATCCCACAAAGCACAAGGTTGATTCATGTGTAATGATCTATTTTTCTTGGCTGGCTCAGGTAAGGTAACATGCACATCCAGGATGTTAGAATCGGGAAAATTTTCAACAACCACATATTTGAGTTGAGGGAGTTTAGGAAAATTACTGGTGGCATGCCCAACAACATCACCATAAAGCACACGAAGGTGTCATCTTTGGAGGCTTAAGAGGAGTTGGAGTTGTTTGGGGTGTTTTTTCATTCATTCCCTATTTCTGGGCATTTCCCCCCTCACCATATGCTTTCATAACAGGTGTAGGTGTCTACTGAGATTGATGTGGAACTGAAGGAAAGGAATGGGAAGGAAAAACAAGGTGTACTGGGGTCAAGGTTGTGTAAGGTTTAATTTGTTCAAGTAGAGTGTTTTTGGGGGGATCAATGTACCAAATTGGGATCCCTAGAGTAGTTTTTGGAAAAATCAACGTAGCCATGACAGGGAAATAAAAATTCCTAGTGGGGGGAATAAGAAAGGTATCTGACCCAAAGGATAATGGCATGGAGGAACTATTCCTAGATGGTTAAGACCTGGAGGAATGGTTCCTGGTTGGAATGGACTAGGAGAGACACCAATAGAAGGAAGTGATCCTTGTGTAATTATACTTGTATGCCAGGTTGAGTTGGGAACAACAAGTTACAAAGGCATTGGTTATTGGATGGGCATACCTGACCACTTGTGATCAACTTGTCATGCTTGCAGTGTGCAAAAACTAGACAAGTTGGGCTCAGAAGGGGTAGGTGGTGAACCATAGTAGGCACCAAGAAAAGCATAATATTTGTAGACTTCAGGTAAAACACTGATGAGGGACGAGACAATCGTATTTTTAGTCACTGACGAAATGTTGGACTGAGGATAAGCTTGTGCCTTAGGATCATAGTATTTCATTTCATCAATGGTGACAATCTTTCATTTATGGGGAAATCACATCTTATGGAAAATTGTAGATACTACAGCCGATATGGCATACATATAATTATGGCCCAAAAGGATGTTGTAATATAATGGGGAATATATGACTTCGATATCGATGGAGAACTATTGCCGAAAATGATGATAGGATAGTTGTAAAGTAATCCAAGGGGCTGAGATGCATAAATGTCCCATGCATGAAGAGTAATGGTGGATGGGGATAGGTAGAGTGAACCAAGTTGTTTCCAAATACTAGCAGCCATCACATAGGTGTAGGTGCCTTCTTCGATCATACATCGTTTAACAATGGAGTTTCTTATTGAGACTGGTATTTGAAAAGAAATGGATGAAGGAAGTGTGGGATGTTCCGATTGATCAACATTAAAGAAAATCATACGATCATATGAAGGATCCACGGTGCCCAAAGAATGGATTAGATATTTTCATTAGAATGGGCACAACTGGAGGACTTGCAACATTGACATGGCAACAGGAGATTGCGACAAGTAATATACTATGTTATACGCATGGGAGGATTTAGCTAAAGAAACATTTCGATGTAATGGACCTTTGGGGATCTTGGTAATAACCTCTGCCTTAGGCTGGGGGATATGTAAGGTACCATTTAGTGACAGAATAGGCTCAATAGAAACTTACAGTTGGGACTTAGTCGTAGACTTAGCAGATGGCTTGCCATACTAGTGTGATTGAGTCTGAAGGTTGACTTGCTCTGTGTTGAGTTGACCTCATCATAATTCATCATGAGAATCTGATAACCATGGGGACCATATTATGGAGGTTGGGGAGTTGATTGACCTTGTGTAAGTTGATCAGTTGTGTATCCTTGGTGAGGAAATGGGTTGGTAAGCGTATCCAGCTGAGGTGAAGTAGGGGTCAGAGGAAGCGGAGCCATATGCTATTGTCCTCTAGAGACAACTACATGGGATTCCCATACTTGACGCATCTGAGGTAAAAGGGGACAATCATGAGTATAATGCCCATATACGTCGCAAAATGCACAAGGCTTATTCGTAAAAAGGGAATTTTTCTATTTGGGTTGTTTTCCCTGTTGTTGGGTCGCGAGATTAGGCTGATTTCCCTCGGGTCTATTAGGTGGATGACCCTAGTTACCCTCATTAGCTTTAGATTGTTGATTATTGCTACCTTTCCCTTTGTTATTCTTCTTGGTGTTTGGTTGATTGGTCGAGCTTTGTTGAGCATACACTTGACCTTGAGGAGGAGGTGGTTGTTGAGGTAGAGGTTGAGGAGGAATGGGAGGTTGAGTCATTGGTGTCGGAGGGATGGAGCATTAAGTGGTGCATAAGGAACATATAGAGGAGGGGAAACATTTGGATAAACATGTTGAGAAACAATTGGCCCTGGCATCTGTTGATGCGATTATGGATATGTGTATGGTGTGCTTTGAGCTAGATAAGTGTTGCTTGGTGGAGGGGGGTAATTGTAAGAGGTACTAGTCCCCCTTTTGGGTTGACCATAACTCATCTGAGGTAGAGCATATGTTTGTGGGTGAGGGTGTGAAATAAATCCAATGATACTGTCAGCAACATGATATTCCCATAGTGCATTAGTAGCACCAGGTCAAGGTAGATCAGGGTGAACAATATAAACATAACATTTTTTAGCATAGATCAAGTCATATTTTACAGTTACTTGGAGTGAATATTCCTCTATATGAGGGAAGTGCGACGCGACATATTTACCTATGGTGTCCAAAACTGATCTAAGGAACCAATCCATATAGACAAGGTCTTTGAATTCAAGGGCCCTACACATGCTCCTCCTTTTGTACCATTCCTAGACATGGTCAGATAGGCGAGTGGAAAAGTTTCATGGAAATAAGTCAAGAGTTTGGTACCAGTGTAATAATGGAGAGGTAATTGGAAATATGATAGAAAATATTTGGCAGCAGTCACAAAATTGGAATGAGTGCCATGAGGTTGGTCGACATAACACTTGGAAGTAGCTCCAGTAAGTGTGTGTTGGAATAAATGAAGACGGATGGAGTCTTTAGTGATGTAATTAGAGGAACACCACAAGTGAAATGAGCGAACATGATTAGTGTGATATTCTGCAGGATATCCTTCAAACTTGGGTATGTCTGAAGGAAGTATAGTAGGCATAGCTAGCCAATTTGGGTTATGGAGAAGATGATTATTGATCAACTGATTAAAATTGGGGAGATTCAAACCAGCCATGAAGGGTAGAAATGGAGTAGGAATGATCGTACCAGTTGAGGTTCCACTAGTGGTATTACCTGTGTTAGGACCTGAGTTACCACCTTGGTTTCCTGGACCTGCTTTGGTGCTAGACATGGTGGCGATACGAGGTTGGGAAGACATGGAATAAAATGAATAACTAGATGAATCAGTTGTTCAATAATAGTTAGAAGGAATCGCTGGAGGAGTGGGAGGATTAAAAATAACTCGATGGGGAGGACTAACACATCCTAATGAGAATTGAGGGTGAAGTCCTTGAATTTTCCATGAAAAATGCCTAGGGGGCACAATGATGTCAGATAAAGATGACACTAAAGGACTAGAGGGTGATAGGAAAAGGAGTAAAAAATAACAATAAAACACCTAGTGCAGTGGTGCCAAGTATAAAAAAACTATATAATGATGCTACTCTAATACAAGAAAACCCATCCTATCAAACAAAATGGCCTCTAACCTGTAGATGATCCAGTTACTCAAACAATCCTAAATCTACTGTTTTATATGACATTTCAAATAACTTCTTACTTGACGGAATTTCATCCCCGCAAGCAGATTTGTCGAGAGAAAGGTGGGGTAGAGAACCAACTACTTCCCACAGCCAGTCCTATAAGGTGTTTTCCTAAGATTGGTAACTATGGTTACCTTCATCCCATGAGGGTGGTCGAGTCTTGAGCTTCTTGGAGATCATTCAATGCACAAAATTACCTACCACAGGTTGGGTAGCCCCAAGGAGAACCGCTCGCACGATGACCTAGCCTAACCCCCTATGAGTCAGGTTTCTGACGCACTTCAGCTTTGGACCATGGGATGGTGAAGGATTTTAAGCTCTCTACAAATTCAACTTCAATGGCTCAATGTAAATGACCGATGGGTGTTATTGGAAGCCTATATCACCGATTGATATACCTAACTACATAGATTATTTGACCCTAATCCCCAAGTGGGATAAATCTATGTGTGTTATATTATTAAATGTAGTGTGCTTCAAGTCTTGGCTTGGCAGTGTTAATGAAGCTCACGTTCGAGTAAGGTGTGTAAATTTGTGTGAAAAAGTTTTTTTATGGGATGAGTTAATTGAGCATGTTTGATGATGCCATATGCTACTGAAATAAAATGTTGAAATACTATACATAATGATGTAAAATGAAAGTAAAATAAATAGCCAATCAAGCACGAAACCCACCCGAAGAAGGATCTCAAATAGCTAAACAAGGAGAGGCATACAAGCTACTCAAAAACACAAAAAAGAACAAAAATATCTAATGTGAAAGGGGCTGGGATCTAAAGGCACTAAGATATTGAAAATGGTGCAAACAAAAAAAAAAATCAGAGGTGAAACCTACTACAAAGGATAGGAAACAAGCTCAAAAACCTAGGTCACACAAGGCGATCCCAAGGGGGAATGCAACAGAAAAATCAAAATGGAGTTAATATGGTAAAAGAACCTATCCTAAAGGTCTGAAATAAAGTGTATCAGACCTTGAAAACTAGTGGTTAAAAATGTTGAAACCCTAGAATCCTCACTCAGCCAATCTCTTCCTAAAAATGTGGAGGTTTACTACAAACCTTAGGAGGATTTTTCTTCCTCAAAGAGATAAATTAAGACTATCAAGGCCTAAGGGACACTGAAATAGAGGTGAAAAAACCCTTCCCAGTACACAGAAAACACTCTCGAAAATGTTGTAAAACATATGAAAATTTTCCAAAAAAATTTCAAAACGCATGTACTGATTTGAAACAGGTTGAAAACGAAGTTTTTGGGCCCATTCTAGAGCTCAGAGCACATTTCTAGGGCTGAAAAGTGTGTTTTTCTCCTGGGACTCTCGGTCATTAGATCTCGAACATATGTTGTCATATCTTGTTTGGTTGGTACCTCTGACCTGCGGAAAAAACCAAAAAACCACTAGAATCCAAAAATTTGATAAAATAATGGAGAAAAACTATAAATAGAAATGAGAGCTTGAAAATAGATGCAGAAAACCCTGAAATTTCTGAAGCAAAAGTCACTTAGGAAACTGAATTGTTACACCATTGGAGTCGTCATTTGTTAGTATGAAATTTCTTGGAAGGTGTACCAAAAATATCTCACTTAAGTCACAGGTGACTAGTGACCCTAACAACAATTGTGGTTGCTTATATTTCAGATCTGCAATAAAAATGTGAGAAAAAACTGCAGAAAAATAGATTTATTCGATCTAAAAGAACAAACAACAAAATGAATCTGATGTAATAACCCAATTATGGAAAACCATATGAAATAATAAATCTTTTATTAATATCATCTAGTGAAGGATATTTACAAAAAGGGTCATAAATCCACCTTTTTGGGATGGGTCCTTTGATGTCCTTAATGCTTTAGTATTTAGATCTTCCTCTCTCAATATGTGAAAACCCAAAAAATGTGTAGAACTCTAGTGGGAGCTCAAAAGTATGGAGACAATAATGGTGATGATGATAATGATCATGGTGACAAATGAATGAAAAACCCTCTTATTTATAGCAAAGTATAGGGTTGATCTCAAAAATGGAGAATAATAAAATATTATTGACCAAAATCTAGATCTAATTGTTAGGAATACTTTATTATATTTTTTGAGAGAGAAAATATATTCAAAATGATTAAATATCTTTATCTAGAAATAATTAACAAATAAAATGATTTATTAATTATTTCATAAATAATAATAAAAGTTTGAAAATTAAATAATTACTTAATAATAATTTAACATAGATAAAATTACTTTCGGAAAAATCACATCATTAGGATTAGGTCTTATATGTGATTTTTCCGAAAGTACTTTTATCTACATTATGGATCACAAAATTCTTAGATCTAACAATAATTTAACAATTATTCCAAGAATTGAGTTAAGGAAAAATAAATAAATAGTAATTTATTTAAGTATTCCTAGGCAATTTAGTCAAATGTGACAAGGAATAATTATCAAACAATGATTTAATAATTATTGCTAGAGAAAATTAACTAAATAATGGTTTATTTAATTATTCTCATGGGTTTTAATAAGAAATAAATTAATAAAAGTGGTTTATTACATTATTTCCTACAGTGAAAGTGATTTTACTAAGGTAAAACTAAACTTACATGGTGTATTTTGATCCACCTAGTTAGAAATGGCTAGGTGATAATTTTTTTGGTGACAACACTGGGATAGTATGTGAACAAACCCTAGGGATTTTGAGTTTGATGTTGCAACCAGATATTGTCATGGATATCCCTTCTTACCTAGCCAATTCTATCATTTTTCAATTTCAAAATTGTCATATTTATGGTTTTTTAGATATCCCTTTGTCATGGTCTATATGTTACTATATGTATATGCTAATAGGTTTTTCCATTTGGGTATGAATATGTGGGATTCAAAGAATCAAATGAAATATTTGATTGAATGGATTAGTGTTGTTAGGAAGAAGGAAAATAATGGGGGGTTTTCTTATTACTTACCATCATTTGTGGTCACTATATATACTATTTTGAAAAATCATGAACCTCTAAGGATTTTTCCTGAAGAAAAGAGATGGTGTAGCTCCGCAAGGACACTGGAGTGGAGGACTGGTATATTTTTTAAGATTAGACTTACATAATATTGTATGGGGCTGAAGTACCACTATATCATTTGTCAATATTTTTTCCTATGAGGATATTTTCTCTTGAATTTATAAGGAAGAGTCTAAATGTTGACCAAAGTTCATTTTGTTCCTACATGCAAAGGGTATATATTTAAGTTAGAAATATCTATTGGGACATTCATTCTGAATAACAACCAAGCCCTCCCACAATTTGAAGAAATGATAAAGGAGTTTGTATTTGATCAAGAAGAGAAGTGGAGATATGACCCTCATCATATAATTTCAAATAAAAGAGGGTATATTAGTTATGCACCATATATTCATGAAAACAAGCCAGAACTTGAGAAAATGGAAAATAAAGAAACATAGCCAGGCAGAAAACTGCAACAAAGAATAGATGTTCAAAACCCCGTAGTGAGCGAGAAGAGCTTGAAGATAAATATACCTAAAAATTTGATGTTTAGATAGAATAATCACAATTTCAAAAGAGAGAAAAGTTTCAAAGAGAAAAATAAGTAGAGGTACAAGTAAAATTAACATAGGGATCCTTAAATCAACCAAGTTTTCAAATGAAGTTGGGAAACCCAGAGTGCTCTGCCTCCTCCTCAGCTTCCACTGATTTGGGAGCATTATCAATTGAAGAAATTCCCACCACCACACAAGTTTTATAGAGGAATTATCAACATATTGAATGAATAAGTCTGAAGGTGAGAAAAAACATGGCAACTCAGCTAGCATCATAAGCAAATCCAACTTATCAAAAAAGACTACTCTCTATTATGGATTTAGAAAGGAACCAATTAAAAGTATCCCTCATGCATCCAACTATTCAACCTCTTTTTTTAGGACCTATTTTTAAAACATTATATCTATCCATAAATGTAGTTGACATCCCATTACCTGACAAGATTAGTTTGCATAGACAATAAGGGGAAATGCTCTATAGTGACCCAAGAAAAAGCTCTTTGACAGTAAGTAAATTAGAAAATATTTTGGAGAAAGCTTCAAATCATCTCAAACAAAAAAATTTAAATTCTAGATCACTACATATTCAAAATGAGGACTAAAAGAAACCAATTGTTAAACTAGGAAAATATCTAGGAAAAAAGGAACTTATCAAAATAATGATGTCCCCAATTAGCAAGTTTTACTAAGAAATACAATTTTGCAAATTTTTTACATTTTGACATGTTTGAATTATGAAAAATGGGCTAGGGTGGGGGGGGGGCACTTGAAATTTTGATAAAAGAAGTCCTCAAACATAAGAAAAACAAGGCAAATAAAAAGGTAAGTGGAATGGTGGGGCCACTCCAAGAGGAAATTAACATCTCTTAGGAGAACTTGCACTTGTGGGAAGGGAGAGAGAAGGGATTTTGATTTGTGGAGTCCATGTGGAGAGAGGAGGGGAAACAAGGATAAATAGAGGTGGAGGACCTCATTTTGGGACTTTTTCCAAATTAAAAATTGAACTCTTGTTTTCTTGAGCTATTGAGCCAAGTCAACATCATGTTTTCAACACAAGATATTTTCGAGCGATAATCTCACCTCCTTCTTCGATGGACTTTGAGTGCTACCCTAGGGGATTTTTTTGCTACATTTTAGAATTTTTTTCAAAGAGATTTATAGGTGTATTCAACCATCACTTGGAGAAAATTGGACACATAAGAAGGATCCTGCATTCTTGGGAGATATAGCTACCAGGCATATTGGTTTCTGGAGTTTTGAGAGAGTTATTTCCTTGGTATTTGATGGATTTTTTGTGTATTTTGCAGGAATAAAGTTAAGGGAGCTTAGAGGGTGTTTCCTTTTTCATTTTGGCAGTGCAAGAGGGTCAATGGTTGGGCCTATGCATGGTGTGGAGTTGTGGAGATTTGAGGAGAGATACTTGTTGGGATTTGGAGGTATTTCCAAAGGAATTTGTAGAGGAGATTTTAGAGAGATTTCCAAATGGGATTTGGGGCTTGATATTAGCATCCATACTTTGTATATGCAAACACCAGGAAGTGAGAGGAGTGTGCATTTTTTGGGCTTTCCGGAATAGTCAGAAGTGGGCCAATTCATTGCTAGCTTTTTGTGGGTTTTAGGTGTAGAGGTTGTGGCTAATTTCATTGAATTTTATGACCAATTTGGAGGGCTAAATCAATAGTTCATCCCCATAATTTGGAGAAATTATTTCTAGTTGGGTGCAGTCCTTGTAGCAGATCCATTTTCATCATTTGGGAGTTTCATCTCCACTTGGGTTATTGGCATTTCTTGTTGTGGCATGCCCAAGTTCATCTATTTTCATATATTTTTACTACATCTTATTTATTTAATAAAATGGATCAGCTTGTAACACTATATGGTTTTATATATTGTTGTATGCATGGGTTAAAAAATTTTCTTTCATGTTGGTATTTTCCTTTGTTATCACTATTATTTCCTATTAGCTATATTACAAAAACCTATTGCAAAACACATAATATGAGATGCATTCATTAAGGAAGAAGATAAAAATGCATGGGACTAAACACACTCAAACAATTGAAGTAGATCAAGTTGAGAAAGAGAAGGAAGTGTTGATGAGAGAGTTAGTGCACATCAATAAAGAAATTTTCATTTTGCATAAACAAGTGTATATCTTATAACAATAAATCGAAATCCATGTTTACACTATTGTGGTCCCAACTGAGTCCAATGACCCCTCAGAGAATCTTTCAAAATTTATGGAAGATTTCAGAATTTTAGAGGTTGAACTAAAGGAACATATTGATCTCATGGAGAGGATACTAAATTAAAAAAATAAAACAATGATCGGTTGACCACAAAGAACAAGGCACCACAAGATGAGATCAAGGAGTTAAAAACCAAATTAATATCTCTCTAATTGAAGCTAGAAATTTTTCTTGGGATGATGTCATCTAGGAGGTTCGTTCTAAATGGGAGTCTATTCATATAATTTCTCAACAAAATATCATGATGAATGGATCTCAATTAAACATTGATGCATGCAAGACAATTGTACTAAAAGAAGCAGTGAAGGTTAAAAATATGATCAAATATTTAAATGGAAAATATTCCATTAAACTAAGGGCATTAGATATCAGAGACAGAGCTAGAGTAATTATGGAAATCAGTCAATGAATGAGAAAAACTTACTTTGTATTTAGGCTGAGAACAGATTAATAGAGGTTCACAAGTCAATGTCTTTGTTTGATTCCAAATTTGACCAACGGACAAGATATGGTCTACCTAGTTGTTGGGACTAGCAAGGAAATATGCTTTCTTTGGAACTATATGAAAAGTAACTAGTGGTTGTTAAAAGTAGAGCATATACAGAACATGAAAAGACAATAATTCTAAAGGGAATTACTATAGTGAATTATTTGCAAATGGGCTTCCAACTTCTTTAGCTAATAAAGACACTATTTTTTGCAAAACGTGATTATAAAAAGCTTTCAAATTTGAAATTTTCATTCCATGAATCTAGTGTAAGCTCCAAATGAATAAATTTGGAAGAAGTGTGAAAGGGATTACTCCTATTGAAGGAGAATTTCAAGTGGTAGAACTAAGCACCAATCCTCAAATTCAATGTTCCACTAGTCAGAGGACATCTCAAAAATAAGAAAATTTAATTTTGTAATGTTGTAAAAGACTTTTTAGTAATGGATATTTAAGTGGTTATAGATGTTTTGACATTTACCTTTATAACTGATTTTGATGTAATATTTAAAAGACATGAGAAACAATAGAAAAGGATTCGTAGTTTTTTCAATTTGAGTACGCGTGTAAAAATTTTGGCTTCATATAATAAAAGTCACCGGGTTAATTCGAGTATGTATTGGTACATTGTATTATGTGTTTGAATCACATGTATGATCGTAGCAGACTTATTTGATCAAATTACAAATTTATTTTATGTAGCTATAATAGTTACAGTGAATACCTATAAGTTATATTCAAATACATTTTAATAGGATTTCCATTGCTTCTACACTTCCATTATTAATCTAAATCTTTCAAAATTTTATCTTAGAGTTTCAAATTTGGATTCTATTAAAGGGCCCAAGTTATAAACCCTAGCCTCTTATCGATTCTAATTTCCAACAAAATAATTAAATTCTTACTAATATAAGGCTAATTTGGGCAGAAAGATTCATCTCCAAGGTTAAGTTTTGTTACACAAGGGAAATTATCACCTTTGGGCACATTTTACTAAATTTTTAACAATGTTTTAAAAGTTTTGGAACAAATATGTGGATATCCTAGGCATTGTTTCCCTTTAAACAAGGAATTGTCTCTAGGGTGAGAACACAAGTTATGGTGAGCAATGTTACCCACCAAAATCTGGTAACCCATAGGATAATTTTTCTCCCATATTTGTCTTGAACCGAAAGCTAGCAATCCCTGACAGTTACTAGTGTATCTGACGTATTGTGCCATTTAAACTCCGCTCCCTGAGTCGGTTGTATATCCCCTCACCCATTTGTTGAGGGAATGTGTTTGCAGGTGTGAAATTCAATCCTAAAAGTATGTTTTTCATTGTACAATTGGGTGCTTATGTTTATTTCTCCTTAGGGACTTTTGGTATGGATGATTGGGTTACTTGGAAGAAGGAAGGTTTTTTACTGTAGTCTTGTTCCCTCACCTTAAATGGGGAGTTCATCCTCAATCCTAGTCCTGTGGGACCTCCCTTAATGGATTATAGCTTCAGGAATGACTCTACTTGGAAAACCCCAATTTGGAGTGTGGTCCCAGGACTTCTCCAATTGGTGAAAGTCTATAAAGATTAGGGGACATTTACTAAAGAGAGAATGATTCATTGTCCCATTGTTGTCACTTAGTCTAGTATTTCTCCCTTAGGTTTGCCCTTCCCTAGAGCCCTGCTATATTTTGTGCTAATAGGAAACATTCCATCGATATGGTGGGAAACATTCCACCGATATATTACCCTAGGAGGATTTCATTTATCCTATCACATTCAAACCATCTTCCGAAAAACTTTACAATTAGAATGTAAAACAATTTTCATTGGCTAAATATGACAAACATGGGTATGTTTCCTATAGAGGCTCATGATTGCTTCATTTTGACACTTCCTTTTTCCTACTATCCCTCCTTTTTTATCATCATCATCAACTCAAATAAGCATTAAACTGAAATTTTTTGACATGGTAAGGTATTCCAATGACCTATATTTCAAATTCAATAATTTTCCTTATTATTAAGTTAAAAATTTTATTAGCTACAGAATTGATATGATTCTACACCTGATCCACATTTCTATAGTGATCTCCATGGTTCATCGTGTTCTGAGGTGCCAGCTGAGCAAAGAAGTATATAGACAGGTGGAGATTGATCCCTTCAAGGATTTCCTCCTATCTATCTGAGCCAAATAAAAAAAGAGAATCGGTCGATTTCCTAGTCATAGGAGCGGGTCAACAACACGGTGTTGAATAGTCGAGCGATAGTCTAAGTCAATCATGCTTCACGATTTTCTTTTCCAAATATAAAATCGTGAAGAAACACATTTATTTTATTTGTTGAAATTTTAATATAGGATTTGTTTAATCCAAATAGGTGTAAAAGCCTCGAAACAATTATACACAGGATTTTATAAATACAGCACAAAAAATACCTGAACAATGCAAAATTGTAATGCGACTGTGAAGTTTTAAACTGTGTTTTTATTCCTTTTAATTGAATAAATACCTTGAATACTTTCTGCACATATAACTGTTGGAGCATATCGTTGAAACTGCCTATTTCTGGAGGGCCCCTACAAACAAATAAGGTTCTACATTTCGTTTTTTTCATATATATGTTTTCATAGCTTTGTTTTATCATTTGATGTAGTTTTAGTTCATCTTTTCATTTTGTCAAATGGTGTAGTTGTTTCCAGAATTCCAGTTTCCAACTTGAAGTAGATGTTTACATATTTTTCCTTTGTCATTTGATGTAGATTCATCTTCCTTTAAAATTGTTAAAATGAAGAATTGATTCATAGTTTTCTTTCCAAGAAACAATAGTTTATTGTAGAATAGTTTTACAGATTCATGTGTGATTTATTCCAAGAACATTGAAAGATTTATTTTCTAGTTTGTATATAGGTCTATTTCAAACAGCATCGAGTGATTTCTTTCCAAGAAATAGTGATTTAGTGATTTAATTTTGGCATATGAGTAAGTACTTTTTAGTTTAACGAGTGATTTATGTCCAGAACAATGGTGACTTAAGTTTTCTTTACACGGTTTCATTTCTATAGCATTTCATTTCAAAAACATAAAAATGTCCAAACTATTTTTTCTAGAGTTTAATTTTATCTTCATACATTAGACTGATAGAATTCTTAAAGACTAAAAAATAAATTAGTTAAGAACTTCATAAGATAAAAAAAATTGTTTCATTTTTCCAAAGTAGGAAGCATGTTGATTTTTAGAACCTAGTTGTAATTTAAAATTTCATAAAATAAATAAAAACAACCTTAGAAGAAATCTCTAAAAATTCAATCATTACACCAATTTTTACATAGTAATTTGTCACCATGCTCACTTCCAGTACCTGATCCTAAAGTTCCCCATGACAAACCCTACGCAATGTTTCCAACATGGACAAATATGTAAATAAATCCCCTAAATACTCAAAGAAAACTGCCTTGAAATATTACTGAAGGCTACTTGGTAAAAACCCTAGTTTTCTGGGTCGACGCGTTTTCTAGTTTCCTGCCCGCGTTGATTGCAGGCTGAAATTTATGGCTTAGTGATGTCAGCACCCTTATTTCTTGGAAAACCACATTGATCCATTTCCGAAAGTGTTTCCTCAAATGGTGGAGACGCTTCGACCTCTAGAAGTTCTAGGGTGGTGATTTGGTTGTTAAATAGTGGTGATAGGGTTGAGATCCCTGATTTTAGAGCTTTGAACTCATCCATGTGGGTTTATCCCTTATAAAGTGGACCTTCCTCCTCCTTTCATGGGCTCCCAACCTCTTATCCCTTCCTATAAATTGGTCACCATCCTTCCACTACTGGTTTTTCATTGTTGGGTTGGTCTAAACTCTCGTTCTCTTTACATTCCTGCACTATGATAATGCCTAAGTTGTTCAGGAGAAAGAATGCTTTAGAGCTTCAGTGAAGGACACAGACATTCACCAAAGGGAGGCCTCCAACATCAAGGGCTAGGTTGTAAGCTCTAGGCTCTTTTATATTCATTAATAATACATTTGATGCTTTCTTTCTATATTTGTCTAATCATTTGTGAAAACATTTTGGTACTCCTTGATATGCTAGATAGCTAATATTTAATGAATATTATGTATTGGATTACGTTTTTTGTTTCCTCTTGATCATCTGCAAGGAATTGTGTGCCACCAGTAAGAAGGAGCAAACCTAAAAGGATCGTGGATCAAGGCCACCATCAACAAGTTCGAACATAGCATCCGGAAAAGGTACATCTATCTCCTTTCTTGTCGCATTTTGAATGTTAGATAAGAAATATTTTCATTAGAAGTGTCTCAATTTTCTAGACCCACTCTAGGGCTAGAGAGATCGCTTATGTCCGCAGAGGGGATTTATCTTCACAACATACTATTGGTGACTCTGTTGGGGAGGTTTAGCCTCTTAGCCTTCCTTTCTCAGGCTGAAATACAATTTTTCTTAGGTATCTGTTAGTTTGCATAGGGTTTGATAGTCATTTCAATGTGTTAGGTCTAGTTTTGGTGTGAAACTATTTTTTGTTTTTCCTTGTTTTTAGTGCTCAACATGTTTTCTGTCTTCACAGTAGCGTTGCGAGTGTTGTTCTATATAGCACCCTTCTTCTCATCATAGAAGCATTGATCTCAGACTTAGAAAAGGTTGGGGTTTCCCCTTGTTTTTCCATTGTGTCCTAGCCCCTAAAGAATGTCTGTCAAAGTCTCAATGACCTCCTACCTGTGTGCTTGAATTGTTTGTCTTGTTTGAATGATTGTTTTCGTTTCTTTGACTTTATTGTGAAATTGGATCATTTTCTAGGTTATCTAGGTAAATTACCTTCCATTGGTCACTTGCGCTTGTCGTCAAGGAATTGATAGTCTCTGATTTAGAACCCATTTTCAAAAATTTCAAACACATTTTTCCGCATTACTTCTAACATGGTTTGAAGTTGTTTCTCACATGCACTATTCATTGCTGCATTCTGATCTCACCTTCAATTTAGCATCAAATAGAAGATTACAATTTTTTTTAGTTATGAGTTCATAAGAGTGTGTCTTGCTCCAAATTCAAAATAAAACTTAAAGTGATTTTCATTTTAGTTCTTTGATTCAGCTTGTCTTTATCATTTTGAAAAAAGAGTGAAAGTATTTCATTCATGTATTTTTGAAGTGATTTTGATTTCCGTTTGATTGAAAGAAAAGTGAAAAGTGTTTTTTTTCATTTATTCTTTCATTTCGTTCATTTTAATTTTGATTACATTTCAAATTAAAAAGTTAAAAAAAAAAAAATCATTCTTTACATCTTAGTGAAAAGAGAAATGTTTTCATTTTTTCAATAAGTTTCATTTTGGGGAAAGTGAATTCAATCTAAAAAAAAATGCATTTCATGGCTTTGAACTAGTTTGTGGGGCATCACTGTTTTCTAGATTTATTTCATTTTTGTTTGCATCTCTTCCCTCAATAGTTTAGACTTCATTGAAATGGAAATATTTTCTTTTTTCATTTAGCCTGCATTGTAGGATTCAGGTGACATCGATTTTGAGACAAAAACTGAAACTTAACTCAAGATCAACCTTAAAATTTTCCCAAATTACCGTAAGGATAATTTGGAAGTAACGAGAACATTTAGAGGTCTATGCTAGACAAGTGTTATGGTGTCGTTAAGCATAGAAGTTGTTGCTAACAGTCTGTGTTACATTCCAGAGGTGAAACATTATCCCACGTATGGAAGTATATAGGACTATGCTCCACGTATTAAACATATAATGGCATGCTCTCATCATACCGTTACACATTAGATAATGCTACTACAGACCGGACTCCCATGTATTGTCGATTATATATGGGGAGACACCACTAGGTTGCAAGCCTGCCATAGGTAACTGAGTCGGCTGCCTTGTAGAATTGATACACCGAACACAACATTCGGGGATATTGGTTGTCGTACTTTAAGTCCTTGGAAAATTTATTTGCTAAAATTTATATTGCAGTTCACAAATACCTGGTAATCCTTTATGCCTAGTTCACCCTTTTTTATTTATTTTTTGTTTAATTTCTAAAATTTACTGCCCACGGAATAACATCTTACCCATGCACAACTCCTTAACAGATCTTAGGTTGAGACCAATGGAAATAGTTCCTGATTTTACCAATCAGGGAATCCCTCAGATGGAAATCGTGGCCCTTTTCCTTCTTTTGGAAATGTTGGTGCTCCATATATGGCAACGTTGTCCCTCCCAGGATTAACCGTTGGTTTTCTAGTTTGGTTATTTTCAACCCCCATGGTTCCAAATGTCCAAGTTGCTTCTCAACCAAGTTCACCTCCACCTGAACAATTTCAACCTAATGTTGATCCTAAAGTTTACCCCTCTCCTTCTTCACCTGTTTCTTCACCCTGTTCTTCATCTTCGCCTAGTGAAAGTGTAAATTCTAGTAACTAGGAAGCTAAGAAGAATAATAAGAGAATGAAGAAGAAGAAGAAAAATAAGCATAGGGGAAACACAACAACCATTGCTACCAATGCAACTGATGTTGAAAAATCTTCCATTCACTCCTGCAAAGTCAAATTCCCTTGAAAGTTATGTAAGGGTGATCACCTTCTTATAGATTGTCCTAGCATTCCTAGGGTGTTAGAAATGTGGTCTGCCGAATTGAAACGGCCCTTGTCATTGACCTCTGGAAATCATATTCAAGTCTTCAGCTAGTGATAATATAAGCCATGGGAAAAAGGGGAAATTCAAATTTCCATGTAATTTATGTGAAGGGAATCATCCCATTCACATTTTCCCTTATATGGACGAAGCCTCCAAAGTCTTGGATAGCCTTATGACTTCTTAGCCGCGACTTCTGACTGGTTACTGAATTATTTTCCCTAATCCTCCACTAGTTGATCAAGTGATCGATTAGAAGTAATCTCTGGTCAATCTCACTCTCCTCGAAAGTGAACCCCACGAGTCTCTTCCCGACCAAACATTGGTTGAGAAAATGGTCGACCTGATTCCACCTTCACTTGATCATGACTTTTCTATAGAGATTGAACCTCATACCACTCAGGCTCTTTTTGTTTCTTCAGATTCCCATGGATTGGAGGGAAATCCTCCCATTCCCATGGTACAGGAGGACAATAGTCTTGTTCCTGTAGCACAAGGGGGAAATCCTCCTATTCCCACGATACAGGAGGGAAATCCTCCCAATCCCATAGCACAAGGTGGCAGTTCACCTATTCCCACGGTACCCCCTCCGAGTATTATGGTCCCTTCCTTTGATTGGAGTTGACTGACAGGATATCATCTTCCTTATTATGTTCCCTTTGAGATCATGGTACAAGCTTATAATTTGTCCATACCTAGCACAATAATATATGAAGGCACATCTATTCTTATTTTGTCTTCAACTACTTGGAAAGCTTTTGGTTCTCTGCAGCTTGTGCTTGTTACCCAAAATATGTTAGCATTTAAAAAAGGTACCAGTCAACTGTTAGGGATCCTTCCTAATTTTCCTATTAATTTGGGAGGAAAGACTATCTATATAAACATGATGGTTGTCCAAGGCCCTTTGGACTTTAACTTGCTCCTTGGACGTGACTATAATTATGTCATGGGAGCTCTTGTCTCTTCTCTCTTTCGTGTGATATGTTTCCCACATGAAGGAAGAATTATGACCATTGATCAGTTATCGTTCATTAGTCATAATATAGCTCCTAATCAACCAACATCCCTTAATGGTTCTCTCATGCAAGTGATATCTTCCTCGCCAAAGGTTAATTATGTGGCAACCTATTGCATGCCCACGTCTCCTGATGATCCATTCAGTGATATAGTGCACCATGTACTGGGGAAATTGGACCCAACTAATTTCTAGAGTGTTGTTCTCCCATATGATGAGAACCTCTTTGAAGCCATTACCTCTCATTATCCATGATCGTCCATTTGGAGCAATGTTCCTTTTCTTTTTTCGAGCTCCTTAAAAAATGAAACAAGGTGTCCGGAGTAGAGTTCCTTTCCTTGTGTCAAGCTCCTTAAGAAATGAATCAAGCTCTTCCGAGAAAATTTCCTTGTATTGTGTCAAGCTCATTAAAAAATGAAACAAAGTATCATGAGGATAATTATTTTACTGTGTAAACCTCATTAAAAAATGAAACAAATCCCCTTTCAATTTGAGTCTTTGATTATATCTCGTAAAATCCTAGTCAAGTATTTCACTTGATCTCGTAATTGGACCTTCATTCTGTCCACCTATTAGTAACCAATAGTCTACTTAGGTGAATGAGATGAATCTTAGGGGGCATGTACCTCGAATTTAATCACGATGTTGGAGGCATGAAAACTATCTCAAGCATAGTTTGTCTTTGTTTCAATATTTTGTAAAAATGAAACCACTCTTAAGCACAATTTTTCCATATGTTTCAAGCTTGTGAAAAAATGAAACCAATTTCAAGCAGAGTTTCCCATGTTTCAATCTTGTGTAAAAATGAAACCATTTCAATACACCTCTCGTGATTTCCCTTTTATCTACCTATTCTGCCATATGAGACTTGGTTTTCTCATTCCATCGTCACCATATGTTTGGTCGATCGTATGCTTTCACTTGGTTGTTTTACCCTTTACTGAGGAACATATGTGATGAGTGGTATTATTAGCCAACCTCTTGATATTTACATGTTTCAAGTATTTCCACCATCACCGGAACCAGTTGCTACCCTTTATACCACTCGTTCCTCCAGGAGGAGTCATCTTTCTACTCTTTTCTAACTCTTAAAAAATGAAAAGATTGTTGAATACTTTTCATTTCGAACTTGTTAAATTAAATGAATTAATGTGGTCTCAGTATACGTTTACCCCTTTTTTAGGCTGAGATACACTATTTATGAAAAAAGAATACCATGATTGAACATGGTCAAGAGGTTCTCTCTGGTATTGTTTTCTACCTTTTTAGATTCGAGAGATGATTTACAAAAAGGGACATGATGGATTTTTATTTTATGTTTCTTTTCAAACTCCTTAAACATGAAAATTTACCGAGTTACCTTTTTTTTTTACTCGTTAAAGATAAAATGGCGAAAGACTTCTCACCATGACGAGATCGAGTTCCTCCTTCCTAGGGATTTTTAAAATTACTAAGATGGATTCACTCGAATAATGAACATACATGCTTAGCATATGCTACCCTCTTCATGCTGGCTATCAAAAATAACGAGGTACTCGTTAGCAATAACAGGGGAAAATTTAAAGTGAACTCTTATGTGTATTTTGGGCAGATTTTCACTCTTGAACATGATACTTGTCTATAGTTTGTGTCAGGTTGGGGATATCCTTCATTCATCATTTTGCCTCCGCAGGTTTGGGAAATTCATTTTCTTCCTATTCCATCACCATTTTTTCATCATGACCTCTAATCCCATTTGATTCAAATGTTGCCACTCTCCGGAGTCGTCTCACCAATATGTTCAAGAGAAGTCATTTTTTTTTATAGTTAGACATCCTTTGGTTATCTTACATCCTCTGTTACAATCTTGAATCACTCATGTCATCTTGAGATATATGTTGTTTCATCTCGATGATATGGGAATAATTATGGCCCTCCTTCGATGAATACCTTCCTCTCGACTTCAAATCATTATCTGGGAAGGTGGTTTAGAAACTTCTTTTCAGTACCTTTGATCTTGCACGCATCAATAGCAAGTTATTCGTTTTCGACGACATGTTTTCATCATTGGTATTTGATTGAATGATTCTACAAGTGTTCAACTTCAAAACATTTATTCACACTTGTAGATTGTTTTGTTGTACCTTGAGGACCATCGTCATTATTGGTGATTTCTCTCATGCCTATTAACAATTTTCATTATTTTTTGGTAATCAGGTTGTTTCTACCATGTTCGATGTCAACACATCTATTAACATGGCTATATTCGTACATTGGGTTGATTGAGATCACGGTGAAGACCCTGGATCACATCTAATTCTGATTTGGGTTGTAGGGAGTTATTGATTATTCATGATTGTATACATTATCCTATCTATACGAATGGTTGCGTCCATGCCACGGATCCATTTCTATGATCTATTTAGATGGATGGTTGCGACCATGTCGTGGGTTCATGTATTATTTGATGCCTAGTGCAAATTTATGTGGTTAGGCATATTCATACCAGAGATGTCATATATTTTATTATGTTTGATTTGGCAGGTTTTCTGGAGGTGATACGAGTTCTTTGCCTTGGTTCATAAAGCATTTCAGCCATCAATCCTCATTCTTCCTTCATACTTTAGGGGGCATCTATTACACAGTAATTTTTCACTATGATCACTTATCATCCCTAATCTTGAAGTGCTCTGTGACAGACCCTATGTAATTTTCCACCATGGAAAAATATGTAAAGGCATCCCCTAAAGACTCAAAGAAAACTGCCTTGGAAGATTACTAAAGGATCTTGGTTAAAGCCCTAGTTTTTTGGGTCAGTGCATTTTCTAGTTTCCTACCCATGTTGATGGCAGGTTGACAGTTCTGGCTTAGCGTTGTTAGCACCCTTATTTCTTGGAAAACTGCGATGATCCCTTTCTAGCAGTGTTTCCTCAAATGGAGGAGAAGCTTCGACCTCTAGACATTAGGGGAATTTTGAGGTCTAAAATGGGCCTCCTAAGAAAATTATAAAATAATAGTGGAAATAATAAAATAATATTAGATTACATCATCAAAGTTTAGAGGAAAAAAAGAAAAAATATATTTTTTAAACTCGTATTTTCAGCTTATCTCTCTATGGGTTTACTCAAATTTAGAGTGGAAACACTTGTTGGATGGAAAATTTGATTCCTCATCCAAGGAGTACCCATGTTGCATACTTTTGATGGACCTTGCTACACAAAAAAAAAAAAATACATGAAAAACATCATTGCAGTCACGTTTTTTCATGTATTTCTCATTTTTGGTATAGCAAGGTCCATCGAAATTATGCAACATGGGTACTCATTGGATGAGGAATTAAATTTTACATCCAACAAGTACTCCTGCTCGAAATTTTAGTAAAAACATAAGGAGATAAGTTGAAAATACAAATTGAAAAAAGTAGTTTTATTATTTTATTATTTTTTAATATTTTTACTTTTTTACTCCAAAAATTGTGAATCATCCCCCATGTTTGACATCATCATCTTGAATCCTGTTGATTATTATAAAGTTTATTTTGGTTGTACATTTTTCTTAGGAGGCCCATTTTAGACCTCAAAATTCCCATAATGAGTTCCAGGGTGGCGAGTTGGTGTTAAACAATGATGATAGGGTCAAGCTCTCTCATTTTATATCTTTGATTTCATACATGGGGGTTTATCCCTTAGAAAGTGAACCTTCCTCCTCCTTTCATGGTCTCCCAACCTCTTCTCCCTTCCTATAAATTGGCCCCAATCTTTCCACTACTGGTTGGTCCTTGTTGGGTTGGTCTAAACTCTTGTTCCCTTTACATTCCTGCATTGCGATAACACCTAAGATGTTAAGGAGAAGGAATGCTTTAGAGCTTCAGAGAAGGACTTGTATTTTCACCAAAGGGAGGCCTCCAACATCAAGACCTGGGTTGTAAGCTCTCTCTTTTATATTCATTAAGAAAACATATGATGTTTTCTGTCTATATTTGTCTAATCATTTGTGCAAATATTCTGGTACACCTTGATCTACTAGATAGCTAATTTTTAATGATTATTATGTATTGGATTAGGTTTTTTGTTTCCTCTTGACCATCCACATGTATTCGTGTGCCACCAGTAGCAAGGAGCGAGCCTAAAAGGATCATGGATCAATGCCACCATCAACGAGTTCGAAAATAGCATCAAGAAAAGGTACCTCTATCTCCTTTCTTGTCGTATTTTGAATATTAGCTAAGAAAAATTTGCATTAGAAAGTATCTCAAGTTGCTAGACCCACTCTAGGGCTAGAAAGATCACCTATGTCCGCAGAGGGAATTTATCTTCACAACACCAATAAAATAAGATTAAAAGAGGATTATAGCATATATTATAGAAATTTATATACAAAATGCATGTATATCCTGTATTCTCCTAATCTAACAATTATATGCGATTGTTAAATACATAATCCTTCTACTAAAATCTTTGTGGAAATTTAATCGCCAATTGAAAACACATGAAGAAAGATCAATCACTCATAACACAAATGTTTTTACCAGGAAAGCATAAAGCTAGAAACCCCACTATCATATATTATGTATATATCATGCATCATGAAACAATATCATACAAAACTCTAATCCAAGAGCTCTCAAAAAAATATACAATCGTCTCACACTATCATACAAAAATTGGCTCACACATGCACCAATTTACTGCCTCCTTACAGCCTGCCTCCACTACGCAATCCCTAATGGTAAAGAACCTTTGAATTGTAAATGATAGCCATCCTTTACTGCACAATACTCATAGGCATCTCCAATGTGTGTGTGGTTGCATGAGTGCACCAACTAATGTCACAACTGATATTCAAACTGTCCCTTTCACCTATCTCTCAACTGGGTCTCCACTGGATCTGACCTGCATGTAGTTAATAGTAGTAAATATTTAGTTGCATGTGAGATCACTCCATGTGAATTAATTTAATATTTAATTCATTTATCTCTCACTAGTCTATCTTTAGTTACAACTAGTTACAACTAGAACAACTGAGTTTAACTCACTTAACTGAGTTAAACTACTTTACAACTCACATAACTACACATCCAAATTTGTTACAACTTTGTATCACTCAGTTACAAGTAATTCCACTTGCATGTCCCACCAACCAACCTTAGAAATAAAAATTACTTCATTCAACTGGTTTTCCACATCAGTTAACTGAAATCAAGTGCTTCAAGAGAATAGATTATTATTTATTGTCTAATTATTATTAAGAGATCATAATAATGGACATGCATTCTATTTTTAGGCATGTGATCTACGAACATACTTCGCACATGCATTCCAAAAATAGAACCCCATCCATAAATATAATTTTCTCAACCATCTATAAATAGACTCTCGCTATAAATAGAATTTTCTCACCATTCTAAAAATAGACATACACCTAAAAATAACCTGTGTTGGCCTCACCTAGTGTAGGTGCTTAATTTTCACTAGGATCAAGGATGTTTCTTCTGGATGCCAATTTTATTGTTTCTTGTTGCAACCTTAAACATATATAGTTCACTTGCACTTCACAAGTTTACCAACTCCAATCGATAATTTATGTGAGAAATTTAAGAACATTTTGGAAGTGTAAATAGGAGCCTTTTTCCTTTCTAAAAAAAAAATACACATAATAAAAACAGAAAAGTGATATGTGTAGAGAAAGAGATTGTATGGGTAGATTTGTAGCTAGAGGTAGAAGCTTAATTCCAACAACACCATTCACCCCATCAATACCTCGTAGTGCTACACCATCCACCCAAACACGTATACCATCCTTTACAGGCAGACATAGAATTCATGAGGTATTACGATATGAAATTCAATGTAGAAATTCACCAACTTCATGAACCAAAGAAGTTGTGGAAGAAAAAGATCCTACATCCCCAATATAAGGAGTAATATTCCTAACTACAACTAGGGAACAAATTTTAGCTCAAGAACCAGAAGTCCCTAGTGAATAAGAGGATGAAGAAATCTATTATAATATATCATTGATATTGGAGCCAAAAGAATTAGAATAAGAACAAAAAAAATCAATTTTGGAACCTTATATTAGTTCTAAGGAATCCACAATGGTTGGGGAAGGAGAAGGATAATTACACAATGTGAATGGTGAAAATTTAAGAATTGGATGATGTGGACCTAGAGGTGGAGGAAGAGGAAGAGGTGGAGGTAGAAGAAGGGGAAGAGGAGGAGAAGATAGAGCATAAATAGATCATGTTGGGTTTCCTATCTATGATGAAGATACCACAGAAACAATGAAAAATATTGTAGAAATTATATAACTAATGTGTTATACATCCAAGATTCTCCTGATCACGCACTATTTTACTTCATGCACAATACAGAATCTCTTCTACTATTGATCATTACTTGCGGAAATTAAATCAATTGCATGCACACATTGAAACCATAAAAATTCACACATATGAACACAGTGTTTTAACGGGAAAGCCTGAAGCTAAAAACCCCAACTATCTATATATAATATATGTCATAGAGATCATGTAACAATACTCATACAAAGCTTCTCATAAGCTCTCAGTACAATACAATTTCTACACACTAATCAGGTCCTGATCTAGCAAATCCATGCACCGATCTCTGCCACCTGCTAGCCTGCCTCTACTACGCAATCCCTGCTGAAGAATGGCTCTGAATGAACTCGAATTGGTCCAGCCTTGCTCACACAATTCTCATTGGCAACTCTACTCTGCGTTGGATGCAATCAATGCATCACTATAGTCACAACTGATAGTCAACTTGCCCTTTTACCTATCTCTTCACTGGTCTCCACTGAAACTGTCCATGCACTGTAGTTAACTAATGTATTCTTCAGTTGATTAATGAGTTAATATTTAGTGAATTAATTATTAATTAATTCACACGACTCTCACTAGCGTATCAATCAGTTAGACTAGATACAACTAGCTCAACTATGTCTAACTGAGTTAAACTGAACACAACTCCACCAACTACTTCTACAACTCCACCAAAATATGTCACATGAGTTCTAACTGAAGTTTCCATGAAATAGCTCCACTTAACCCTCAGGAATAGTGTAATTCCTTCTGTCAGCTCATGTGCCACATCTATGCACTTAACTAAAGTGCTCCAAGAGAATAAGTTAATGTTTATAGTCCAAATGTTATTAAGAGCTAATAATATTTGACATATTTATTTTTAGACTGGCAATCTAAAAATAGATTCCAACCAATATGTCTAAAAATAGAAGTCCATCTATTTTTCCAACTTGACCAACCATCCACAAATAGCATCCTGCAACTCATAGAATATGATCAACATGTCTAAAAATAGACTTGCGCCAAAAATAGCCCTCGTGGGCCCACTTAATGAAGGCGACTGCCTGGCCCATCATCTTATCACAGCCCCATAACACTCCCTCTCAACAAGATAGGGATTATCTCTGCCACCCAAATCCTGCCCCCATGGTATTCGAATTTATTACCGTCACGGCCTTCGCTGATATTAGCATCCTGATCCTCCGTAGGAATGTAAGAAAGTAACATGATATTCCACTACACACAATCTCTAATATGATGATACCAGATTTCAATGTGTTTATATATATCATGAAATACTGGATTAACCGAGAGTTTGATGCAACTCTGATTATCACAATATATCACAGTAGGATCTAAGTGCGAACAGAACAACCCGACCAGGATCTTCCTCATCCATATAGCCTCGCATGCAGCCAAACTTGCTGCCATGTACTCATCCTTCACTGAACTGAGTGCCACGAATCTCTGTTTCCTGCTGTACCAAGAAACTTTTATAGACCCAATACTGAAAATCCCTCCAAATGTGTTATTTTTTTCTGTTGGGCTCCCTACCCAATCTACATCCGTGAAGCCATGCAGCTTCACCTCATCCGACTGTCTGTACCATAATCCATATCCCAATGTGCCTCTGAGATATCTCAATACATGCTTCCTTGCCTTCCAAAAGAGCTTGGTAGGCTTAACCATAGCTTGTGAAAGCTGGTTAACAGCATAGCATATGTCCGGTTGTGTATTGACTAGATACATGAGCAAACCAATCAACTGTCGGTAAACAATGGCATCCACTACCTCTACCGATGTAGCATCCTCTTTCCTCCAACCACCAGGAAGAGGAGTGTCAATAGGCTTGCAGCCTTGCATGTTGAACTTCTCCAGTATCTCCCGAGCATACTTGCCTTGAGACACAAACATTCCATCACTGCGCTGCCAAATTTCCAATCCCAGGAAATAATGAAGGAGGCCCAAGTCCTTCATCTCAAACTCTTTTGCAAGATCAACCTTGCATGATATTATCAACTGTTCATCACTCGTCAAAATCAAATCATCTACATAAAGTACAATGATCAGTAATTTACCCTCCACCACAATCTGGTATAGGTTCGGATCCGCCTCACTCTTGGTGAATTCAAGACCGGTGAAATAACTATCTATCTGTGTGTACCAAGCACGAGGTGCTTGTTTCAACCCATACAATTCTCTTTTGAGCCTGCACACATATGACTCACTACTGAAGATCTCGAAACCTTCGGGCTGCTCTATGTACACCTCCTCCTCAATGACTCTGTTGAGGAACGCAGTCTTCACATCCATCTGATGAATGTGCCAACCCATCTGCGCTGAGAGAGCTAGGATGCTCCATATGGAAGAATACCTTGTGACAGATGCAAAGGTTTCTTCATAGTCGATTCCCTAAATCTGTGAGAAGCCCTGGGAAAAAAATCTTGCATTGTACTTCTCGATGCTCTTGTCAGCATCTTGCTTCAATTTGTAGATCCATCTCGAACCTACCACTGATTTCCCTTCCAGCCTTGGGACAATCTCCCATGCACTTTTTCTGACAATCGAATCATACTCTTCCACCATAGCATCTACCCATGCAGGGTCCTCCACATCTTCCTCGAAAGCAGATGGTTTTGTCACGATACACTTGCTCATCAGAGCCATGTATCTAGTATATCGTTCAGGTGACTGTCTCTGTCTGCGTTGTGATGTAGGTGCTCCTACAATCTTCTCTGCATCAAGATTCAGTCACTCAGCTTCTGTAGTGCGCTTCCGCCCTCTGATGTTTGGCGCCGCATGAGTGGTTTCTTCCAATTTATGAACCTCCTCTTGTGGCTTATCCACATCTTTAGGCTCATCCTTAGAAACTAATAGCTCCTCATCTGCATGCAAGTGTAGCTCCCTCTCAAGTGACAACTTCATGGCTTTCTCCTCATGAAATTTTATATCCCGTCGCACAACAGTCTTCCGACTGTCTAGCAAATACACACGATAATTGTGGGGTGTTTTTGTGTACCCCACAAATATCCCAACCTCTGTGGTCAACTCCAGCTTCTTCCTGGCATCCTTCATCACATGAATGTAAACAGGTGAGCCAAAAATCTTCAAATGAGAAATATCAGGCTTCTTACCAAAAAACGCCTCTTTGGGTGTACTCATGCCAAGTACTCTATCAGGACAACGATTTTGCACATAAACCGCAGTGTTTTAAGCTTCAGCCCACAAGTGTATGGGAAGGCCCTGATCATGCAACATTTCCTGTGTAGCACCCACGATCGTTATGTTCTTTTGCTCTGCGACCCTATTCTCTTTTGTGGGTTATGAGGCGCTATGGGCTCTCTTCAATTCATACTGCTTATTTGCCAAAAATTATTTGAATTCTCCAGATGAATTCACCACCATTAATAAACTCCTAAGAGCCTTCACTGCTTCTGACTCTTTCTCCACCGGTGCAGCAAACTCACAAAACTTTTAAAGATGTCTGTCTTATTGTTGCATGAAGAAGATCCAACACTTACGAGAAAAGTCATCAAAAAATATCACATAATACCTATGCTTTGCTGTTGAAGCAACCGAGAAAGGTCCACACACGTCTGTGTGAATTCTCTCAAGGTCGTCATTGACTATCTAACATGAGGTAGCTTTCACAAATTTCCCAAAGTACATCCCTTGCATGACCTACTTTAGCAAGTGTACTTTTAGGAAGCGATAATCTTAAAATTTTCAAAGCACCATGGTGAAGATGGCCCAATCACCTGTGCCACAATTTTCCCTCATCCTGGCTCACCACTCCTTCTAATTTTCCTGCCATAGCTGCACAACCATCTACCTGCAATTGATAAAGGTTCTTAACTTGAACCCCTATCCTCCGGGTTTCACCAGTTTCTTTACTGTGCAGGAAAGCCTTTCCCTCGCTAAAGACAACATCATAACCCTTGTCTTCCAACATTGCCACAAAGATCAGATTCTTCTTTAATCCTAGAACATGCATGAAATCCTTAAATATGAAAGGTTTACGAGACTCCCTCTCAAAGGAAATGGTCTCGATACTGGTCGCACTGTATCTACCATCATCGCCCATTTCGATGTGCACTCCAAGATCCTTCTCATCTAGCTCACTGAACAAATCTTTGTCTCCATTGTGCCTGGAAAGGTGCACCATTGTCAATGGCCAGTGATCCACATCACACTTGAGATAACGTACGATAGAAGAAAAATCTTTGCAGCTTGTGAGGCTAAGGCCTATCCATTTCACAGTCAGCTGACTGTAACACTTTCTTCTTGTGGACAATTAGTGAAGTAATGCGTGTTGGTGACAGGTGGCACTTCACCTTGGACATGTCCTACTTCTTGCCTTCAACATGGTTGAGAAGGATTTTCTTCCTTCCTTCCTTGCTTTGGCAACCAAAGCGCAATTTTCTTCATCTTCATTCTTCGATGAAGATCCATCCCTGGTACTTCGCCTTATCTCCTCCTGCACAAGATCCGACCAAAGTCGCTCCCATCCCGACAGTTTCTCCCGACCATTGATAGAGTCCTCATAGGAATGCCAACTCTTCGGAAGCCCAAGGAGAGCCAAGCTCACCAAGTCCTCTTCATCTACAGTAACCCCCACACTTCCCATCTCATCCCTGCACTATAAAAACGTCGTGAGGTACTTGGGTATACTCTCGCCCTTCTCCATTTTTATTTTCCTGAGCTTTTCTTTAAGCACCAACTTCCTCTGGTCACTTTTGCTTTGGAACAAGTCTATCAAAGCTTTCCACATCAATAATGGATAAGCTTTACCATGAAGGCTAGACACTATGTTATCCTTCACACCTTCCAACAGAATCCTTCGACATTTTGTTGTCTTCTTTTGCCATGCGTCAAGTGTGGCAGCAGTGCTAGAAGCAGGTTTTGGAATTTCTGCATCTATGAACTCCTTCAACCCATTATCCTCCAGCACCGCGTCCATCCTATCCTTCCATGAAATATAACTCGAGCTGCCCTCAAGGGCATAATCCAATCACAATCCGTTGAAAGACTTCACAACTTCGACACCAAGAAAACACTACTGCAAATTCGAATTCCACCAGCACAAAACTCAACCGCTTCAATGATTTGCAATTTCTCCAATGATCAATATCGCTCTGATACCATGTATAAATTATATAACTAATGCATTATACATCCAATATTCTCCTGATCACACACTATTTGACTTCATGCAAAATACAGAATCGCTTCTACTATTGATCATCATATGCGGAAATTAAATAAATTGCATGCACGCATTGAAACCATAAAAATTCACACATATGAACACACTGTTTTAACGGGAAAGCCTGAAGCTAAAAACCCCAACTATCTGTATATAATATATGTCATAGAGATCATGTAGCAATCCTCATACAAAGCTTCTCACAAGCTCTCAGTACAATACAATCGCTACACACTAATCAGGTCCTAATCTAGCAAATCCATGCACCAATCTCTGCCACCTGCTAGCCTGCCTCTACTGCGCAATCCCTACTGAAGAATGGCTCTGAATGAACTCGAATTGGTCCAGACTTTCTCATGCAATCCTCATTGGCAACTCTAATATGTGTTGGATGCAATCAATGCATCACTATATTTTTCAAACTTGACCAACCATCCACAAATAGCATCCTACAACTCATAGAATATGATTGACATGTCTAAAAATAGACATAGTCTAAAACTAGACTTGCGCCAAAAATAGCCTGCAGGCCCACTTAGTGAAGGCGACTCTTTTCACTAAGCTCATCATCTTGTTGCAATCTCAACAAATATCTCACCCTCTACCCTTCCTAAATTCTATGGATTAAGAAGTCAGGATCTTGAAGCATTTATTTTTGAGTTTGAAGTTCTATGTAGATATTATGACTACTTTCTTGATTCTCAAAAATTGAAATTGTTTCTAGCAACTCTTAAGGATGCAACGTTAAAATGTTTCATGGTTTTAATAACAAAGTCTATTGGAACATGGGAAGAAATAAAAAATGCATTCTTATCAAAATATAAGGATTATTGCATGCCTCATAATCGTAAGGATGAATTTTTTAAAATGATGCAGAGGGAAGATGAAAAACTTGAAGATTTAATTGAAATATTCAATTATAATTTTAAGATAGCTAAAATGGAAAATTTGGATGGAGATACTTTGAAAGCTCTCCTATTAAAATCCATTAGAGATGAATGGATGGATATCCTTAACATGATGGGAGAAGGGGGCATTTCCCAGTTATCATTACCAGAAATTTATGAATTGTGCATACATCTTTCAAGAGGTAAGTCAAGAGTTGGAAAGAGTTCAAGAGACCCTGTTATCTCTAGAATTAATAAATATTCAGCTAGAACAGTAAGTAGGGCTGAAATAGGAAATTTTCTTGATGAATTTAAAACAGACATTTTAGGGAGTCTTAGTGAAAAAATAGACACCTTAAAATTACAAAACAAGAAAAGAGTTGAAAGTGATGCCTTATCTATTTTTTTTTCCCTAAGTGCAGAAAGAAACATTTTTTGAGAGAATTCCCTCTTGACTTAAAAAGTGTAGAAACTTGTGTTATATGTACATAAAATCATGATACAAAAAAATGTCCTTCAATATGAGGTCTTAAAGTTTTTTACCAAGAGGAAGTGGTTCCAAATCAGATAGATCTTCTTTGTTTTGTTGCTAGAAGACCATGGCAAGGATCACAAACTCGAGGATTCAACACTCAAATGTATACTCAACTCCCACAAAATAATTGGACTACACCAATTCCATGACAACCTTCGTCTCAATCTCAACCTTGGACACAAGGATGGAAAAATCCTTATGGTATATATTCTCAATATCACTAATATCCACAACCTTATCCAAACTTTCCACCACAAAATTTTCCTCAGTCTAGTCAACTACCTCAAACTCAGTTTCAAAATCAAAATCCACAACTTTCTTTACCAATTCCACAAATACCAAATCAGTTGCCTACCCAACCACTTTTGAACCCAAATAATAAAAATTCACAGCTTGTTTACAATATGGAGGGACAAAATTTCCAGAGTTACATGATAACTCCATTAGATCTTAACAATGTTCAACTTAGATCTGGTAGAGTATTGGAGAAGAATTCACCATCTATTGTTATTCAGGAAAAATAAAATGATGATCACTCTAAAGAAGAGACACCTCTTCATCAAAATGAAAATCCTCATAAGAAAGATGATCATTCTAAAGAAGAGACATCTCTTCATCAGAAATAAAATCTCCAAAAACAAGCCACTCCTACATGTGATACTCCAATAAAATCAACTCCTATTATGGAACAACCTTCAATATCTATCTCAAAACCACCCTTTCCTGAAACATTACAAATTGATAAAGGGGTAGAAAAACATATCATGATTCTTGATTATGATATGTTAGATGAGATGAAGAATTTTTGCATAAAAATCCGTTTTCTAAAAGTTATCAAAGAAATTTCCATTTTTGCAAAGACAATTAGGGAGTTAAGTATTAAAAAACCAGGAAGAAAAAGAAAAGAAGTCAAAAGAATTTAGTTAGTTGGAAAATTTGTAGATATGATGATGGGTAAAATATCAATTCAGAGATATTTGGATCTAGGAATTCGCATTGTGAAAACACACATCAATTAAATTGAAATACCAAAAACATTGATCGATCTAGCAGCAGCAATAAACATCATGAGTAAACAAACTATGGATCATCTAAAACTTCCTAACCTCCAATATACACCAACATTGTTACAACTAGCAGATAGATATGTAATTAAACCTGATGGTGTGTTAGAGGAAATTTATGTATCCTTAGATTCTTGGGAATATCAAGTTGATTTTATGATCTTAACACTAAAGAATAACTTAGGAGGACATCCATTAATCTTATGGAGACCTTGGTTAGCTACAATCGATGATTTTATCAGTTGTAGATCTAGTGACATGTTTATCTATGATGGAATCTCAACAAAGAAATTCACATTGTATCCACCTGCAAAAACAATGATAAAGATATAAAATGAAGAATGGATGTATGATGATAATGATATACAACCTATTTTTACTATATCACAAGTTAGTGAAGAAGATAAAATTTTAAATTCAATAGAAAATAATGAATCATATTCATATTGTGAGATTAGTCAAAGTTTTCAAGAACGGTGCAACATTGAATATCTATCATCCAGACATACATATTTATATTCTATGGAAGAATTTGGCAATTCTTCAATAGAAATCTTTCCAGGAAAAACTTTAAATGTAAACAGAAAAATGGAAGAATTTCAAAGGATAAATTAATAGAAATATTGACACTCTTCTGCATATGCATGGGAATACACTAACATGAAAGGAATTAATCCTAAAACTTGTATGCATCACATATATATTGAAGAAAATTCCAAACCAATACGACAACCTCAAAGAAGAATGAATCCAAACTTAAGGAAAATTGTTAAAGAATAACTACAAAAATGGTTGAATGCAAATTTCATTTATCCAATATCAGGTAGTCAATGGGTTTCACCTTTAGTAATTGTTCCTAAAAAGAATTGAAAATGGAGAGTCTGTATTGATTATAGGGAGTTGAATAAGGCCACTTTTAAAGATCATTTTCCACTTCCTTTCACAGATCAAGTATTAGATACATTAGCAAGAAAGAAATATTTCTCATTCTTGGATGGTTTTAGTGGGTATAACCAAATTCAAGTTACACCAGAAGATCAAGACAAAACCACATTTACCTGTCCATGGGGAACTTATGCTTATTGAGTACTTTCTTTTGGATTATATAATGCACCAACAACATTTCAAAGGGAATTATTATGTATTTTCTCTGATATAATTCATGATTGTGTGAAAGTATATATGGATGATTTTATAGTTTATGGAAATTCTTTTGAATAAGCTCTTAACAGTTTGGAAAAATTTCTTATAAGACGTAAGGAAGAAAATATCTCACTAATTCCTAAAAAATGCCTTATGATGTTTACTGAGGGGATTGTTTTAGGATACCACATTTCAAGAAATGGAATTAAGGTGGACTCATCTAAAGTAGAAGTTATTTCAAAATTAGCAGTTCCAATTTTTCAAACAGATGCTAGGAGTTTTCTTGTTTTCACTGGGTACCATTGAATATTTATAAAAAACTTTACAAAAATTGCATCTCCACTCTTCAAAATTTTTACAAAAGATTGTGAATTCAATTGGAATTTTGATTGCCAAAAATCCTTTGAAACTTTGAAAGAGAATATTTTTGAAGCACCTATTCTAAGAGGACCAAACTAGAAATTGCCTTTCCACATTTCAACTTATGCTTAGATACAGGTTTGGGAGATGTATTAGGAAAAAAAATACTTGAATCCTTATGCTATTTACGATACGAGTAAAAAATTGACTCCCGCAGAGTTAAATTATGTTGTTACTGAAAAAGATTTTTTAGTTGTTGTCCATGACATTAACAAATTCAGCCATTACATCATTGGCTATGAAACGTTCATTCATACAAACCATTCTGCAATTAGATATCTAATGAATAAACTAGTTACTAATGGCAAAGTCACAAGATGGTTATTATTGTTACAGGAATTTGATATCAATATTTTGGATCGACCTAGAAAACAAAATACATTTGCTGACTTTTTATCTAGAATTCAAAATGATAATAATGATATACATGTAGAAGATAATTTTCCTAATGAATATATCTTTTCAATATCCACTAAATCTCTATGGTTTGCAGATATTGCTAACTATTTGGCTACACATAAATTACCATCATATTGTTTTCCTAGAGAGAGAAGAAATATAATTCAAATGAGTGCATCTTATTCATGGATAAATGAGGAATTTTACAAGACAAGTCCAGATATCATCATTCGAAGATGTGTAAGAGAAGATGAAATACCTGAGATAATAAAGGCATTTCATGATGAACCATGTGGAGGGCACTTCGTAGATAAAAGAACTGCCTACAAATTATTTTTCTTGGGATATTATTGGCCTTCCCTTTTTAAGGATTCCAAAGAATATGTTAAGAGATGTGATATTTTTCAAAGAATGGGGAAACTTTTTCCTTCAGATGAAATACATCTACAACCTTGGGTACTATTGAACCTTTTGAAAAGTGGGCTCTATATTTTGTCAACCCAATAAATCCACCATTAAGGTAGAAGAGGTATATTCTTTTGTGCATTGATTATGTTACTAAATGGGTGGAAGCCAAAGCAGTTTATTTTTCTACTGAAAATTTTGTAGTTTCATTTCTTTTTGAAGATATTTTTACTCGTTTTGGTGTCCCAAGGGAAATTGTGACAGATCAGGGTACTCAATTCACATCCAGTATGGTGCAGAAGATAGTGGAGGAATTTAAAATCAAGCATAGAAATTCTACTCCATATCATCCACAAGAAAATGGACAAGTAGAATATAATAACAAAGTGATTGAAGCATGCTTACCAAGATTGTACATTTTCATAGAAGGGATTGGGCAGAAAAGCTTACAGAAAATTTATGAGCCTACCGAACTACATGGAGAAGCACTACATGAGATACTCCTTATGAAATTGTTTATGGGAAGAAAGTCCTATTTCCTATTGAGTTCAAAATAAAAACTTTCAAAACAATAGTTAAATTAGGACTTGACCTATCAAAAGCACAAAAGCATAGAATGGAACAACTCAATGAGTTGGATGATGAGGCAAGATGCTATCCAGAAGACCATTTTCGTTCAACAACAGAGATCCAAGTAGCATGATAAATATATCAAATAAAAAAAATTTCAATCAAGAGATTGGGCATTACTCTTTGATTCAAAATTTAAGGATATTCAAGGAAAATTTCAAACTCATTGGCTTGGGCCTTATGAGATTGAAAAATTATTTGATAACAGAGCAGTCAGGATCAAGACCATTAATGAAGAAAAAGTTCCTCTCCTTGTAAATGGACATCAACTAAGGATCTATCACAAGGCTTTAAAAAAGGAGGAAATTTTTGAGATTTTTGAAAACCATTCTGATTTGAAGTTGGTTGAGAAGAATTCATCTTCTCTGGCGTAAATTTTTCTTTTGATTTTATTTTTCCTAAAAAAAGGAGAAAAAAATAAATGAATAAATCAAAATTAAAAAAAATAAAAAATAAAAAAAAATAAAATAAATAAAAAAAATAAATATATATATATATATATATAATAAAGGTATTAACATTAATACCAAGAATTTTTGACATGTTTATAGAGAAAATCTAAGGTGAAAACCAAAATTATTTTTGGCATGTTTATAGAGAAAATCTAAGGAAAAAACCAAAATTATTTTTGGCACCTTAAATTTTCTTCATACCTGTTCTAAAATCCCATTTTCTTTGCGTCCCTTACTTTCTAGAACAAATACAGCGACAAAATTACTGAGATTTTGCAGCTCTGATAGATTTTTGCATCTAATATTTGACAAGAACCTTTGACTGAAGCAATTGAAGAATTAAGGAAATCCATCACTGAAAGCACCTGAACACAATGAAAAAAGGAACAATCAAGGGTTAGTAACATCAATTCAAAGGTATTCAAATGTAAAAAATTAATTTTATAATAATGGTTTAAACATTACTGTATGAATCATATGGCTATTATACCACCAATTTAAAAACATTATTGCTAAGAGTTGATCGTGTCAAATCAAATCAAATCCAAAATCCACCATTCACTCCTCATCATTACATATATGCTCCAGCATCAAATCCTAATTTCATTGTTAAGAACGCCTAACTCATACTCTAACGATTATTTCCTCTCGGCCTCACTCATGCTCGCGTAACTTTGAGGCCTTCATTAATACCATAATCTGAAACCCTCACTCATACCCTGTCAAGAAGCAGTCTTGAGGAAAAACTTCTCATCCATGGGAGTCATAGTGAGAAAAAAACTAGAAGGAAGGAAGTTCATGGAAGGGTACCCACAGGTGAAGGAAATACTTTACAAATCATGGTGGTTACAATTTGTGGAGAAATTCAAATGCTTTAACAAGGAAGTAACCAAGTCATTTACTAGGGCCCTCGAAGGGACGGAGGTTGAAATTGGAGACATTAAATTTGCAGTGACACGGTATTTTATTTATGAAGCTACCGGATTGTTGAGAAATGGAGAGAGGTGGTTCAATAACAGAGGCATCAAAGGTGAAGAATAGAAGGTCTTCTCGAAGAATCTAGGTATGGACACCACAATTTTTAAGAAATTAATTTTGAAGCACAAAACTTAAGGGTAAATGGATAAATTTGTTGTTAGTAATTCAAAAATTCCTCACTTGTGAAGGAATATTTGGATGTATGTTCTTTTATCATGTTCGTATGTTGATGCATTTTCTTGAATGAAATGAGTTAAATCTCCCATGCTTGTTTTTAAATAGTTTAATAATGATGTCAGGGAATGTCCAAAGGAGGTTCCAATTCATATAAAACACCATGTATCACCATGGATTTATCAAAATACTCATTGAGTTTCATCTTGAAATTCTCGGGGATAATTGGGACAACTTTGTAGTTAGGAATCATTTCAAATAAGGAGACCAAGAGTAGTCTAGCAGTAGCAAAACAAAGAGAGGGAGAAAGAGAAAAATTTAAAACCCTATTGAAAATGTACAAAAACCACAAGAGAAATCATAGGATGAGATTCCTATTTTATAACTTTTAGAAAGCATAATTTAAAAAGAAAGGGGTTAGAAGGAAGACAGGCAGAAAAAGAGAAGGAAGTACATCCAAGAAAACAGAGGCACCCAAAATAGATAATAAAAGAGAAAGAACTCAAAACCCTCCTCCATTAGTAAGAATAAGTGTTAGGCTCAGCCAAGAAATTAAATAACCATCCCTAAATATCACATAATATATTGATCTAGAAGAAGAACCGAGGGTTCCATCACTAACTGTTATCTCACCTATTCATAGCCCAGGCCAAAAAACACCATAAATTGATCTTGTGCAACAACAAATTTATGATTACATTGAATCTATGGAGAAAAGAGATACAGGAAAAAGTCATTCTTGAAACAAAGGTAAGAAGCCCAGTCTATTAGTCCAGAAGAACCTCCAGTTGTAAACACTTTAAAACAAGAAATATTTGAGTTGGAGACACTAAATAGACACATACAACAAGAACATGAAGCCTTAATGTTACAGAACAAAATTGAGAAGACCAAGAATGAAAATATTATTTTTCATTTAGGCCTATGGTATAAGAAAAAAAAAGGAGTTAAATAGAAAGAATAAAAGCCTCAAACGGCAGGTCATAAATATGAAATACAAAATCTTGATGAGAAAGCTAAGGATGGCAGTGGCTAGAAAGAAGGTAAAGAATATAATTTTGGATGTTTTGGCATAAGTCTCAAGGAAAATGCAATAACTTGCAAGGATCATCAATTTTTAATTTTTTTCATGAGGACATGCAATGACCTCTGTGTGGGGGAATGTAGAGTCTCATGGTTGCTTCATTTTGACACTTCCTTTTTCCTACTTTCCCTCCCTTTTTATCATCATCATCAACTCAAATAACTATTAAAATGAAATCTCTTTACATGGTAAATTATTTAAATGACATATATTTCATATTCAATAATGTTCCTTATTATTAAGTTAAAATCTGTATTAGCTACGGAATTGACGTGATTATGCGGCTGATCCACGTTTATGTAGCCATCTCCATGGTTCGTCGGGTTCTGAGGTGCCAGCTGAGCAAATAAGTATATAGATAGGTGGATATTGATCCCTTCAAGGATTTCCTCCTATCTGTCTGAGCCAAATCACGAATAGAACCGGTAGATTGCATGGTCAAAGGAGCGGGTCAACAACACAGTGCTAAACAAGTGAGCGAGATTCTAAGTCAATCACACTTCACGATTTTCTTTTCCAAATATCAAATCAGGAAGAAATGAAATTTTGTTATTTGTCAAAAGTTTAAGATAGGATTTTTTTAGTCCAAATAAGCATAAAATCCTCGAAATAGTTATACACGGGATTTTATAAATACAGGGCAAACAAATACTTGAATAGTGAAAAATTGTAATGTGATTGTGAAGTTTTAAACTCTGTTTTTACTCCTTTTAATTGAAGAAATACATTGAAGACTTTATGTGTAGCTAACTGTTGGAGTAGATCATTGAAACTGCCTGTTTCTGGAGGGCCCCTACAAACATAGAAGGTTCTACATTTCTTGTTTTTCATATAGATGTTTTCATAGCTTTGTTTTATAATTTGATGTAGTTTCAGTTCATATTTTCATTTTGTCAAATGTTGTAGTTGTTTCCAAAATTCCACTTTTCCACTTGAAGTATATGTTTACATAGTTTTCCTTTGTCATTTGATGTAGATTCATCTTCCTTTAAAATTGTTAAAATGAAAAAGTGATTCATAGTTTTCTTTCCAAACAACAATAGTTTATTGTAGAATAGTTTTATAGATTCATATGTGATTTATTTCAAGAACATTGAAAGATTTATTTTCCAGTTTGTAGATAGTTTTATTTGAAAGGGCATCGAGTGGTTTATTTCCAAGAAATAGTGATTTAGTGATTTACTTTTGGAATATGAGTAAGTAATTTTTAGTTTAAAGAGTGATTTATGTCCAGAACAATAGTGACTTATTCATTTTCTTTACACTGTTTCATTTCTATAGCATTACATTTCAAAAACATAAAAATGTCCAAATTACTTTTTCTAGAGTTTAATTTTATCTTCATACTTTATACTGGTAGAATTATTGAAGACTATAAAATAAATTAGTTAATACTTCTTCATAATATAGAAAAATTTGTTTGAGTTTTTGCAAAGTAGGAAGCATGTTGATTTTTAGAACCTAGATGTAATTTAAAATTTCATAAAAAAAAAACATCCTTAGAATCAATCTCTACAAATTCAATCATCACACAAATAAACTAAGATTAAAAGAGGCTTCTAGCATATATATTGCGCTTGGACTTCACAATTTTAGCAACTCGAGTTGATAATTTTTTTTTTCTAAGTTATGCTACTTCTATTATATCATATAAAACAAAAAGTTACAGGTTGCATCCTGAGGAGTGAACAGGTTCGTTCCAAAGGGAAGTTTCAAGAGTTTTCTACCAAGTACCGGATTGCCCCTGATGGGGAAACCAGTCCTTAGAAGCCCCAAAGAGACTGATGCCCATGACGGGAAACCAGCAGGAATAGTTTTCAGAATTGAACAAAAACCCATAGAAAACAATTTTTAAACATGAGCATGCCGAGGAGAGATGAAAAAAAGATCCTAAGGATGCCCTGCATGCTTGTCACTAGAGTTTGGCACCTCTTCAAGGATCTTGCACACGTAGCCTTCCTCCTTCCCTTTGCTCAACGCGTGTGCATCTAGTTGAGGACATGGCGAATTAGGGAGGCCCCAGTTCATCACAGAGTCGTCAGGCTAAGAGACATCACGATGTTTAGACTGGTTCAAGAAGACGCCAGCGTCCTGGTCTAGGCTGCCATCCACGTCTAGGTTTGGGCTACCTCCGCTATTTCCATCTGAGTCACTGGAGTCACTACTGCCATTGGAGGCGCTTTTCACTAGGAGGGCTTTCATTTTGCAGGGGATGAAAGCAGGCTCAGGGGAGATGGTGGATTTGTGAGCACGCTTCTTGCTGTAGGAGGTGGAGGAGAGTGGAGCTGAGGCAAGGAGCTACAAGGAAAGCTAGGCATTCAAATTGACAGGGGGGGAACTATTGGGCTCATTCTAATCGATGGAGAGTTTCAAGTCATGGCCATGGGAAAACGACAGGGGAGGGTGAGGAGGACGAGAGGGATGGCCACGCCCCCCAGCTCTCCTGCATCTCTATCTATGTCGACAAGGCATAATTTTCCAGGAGGGGAGTCTCCTGACCATATGGGGGCCGAGGCGTGCTTCTGAGGAGGGCTACGTCTAGAACTAACATAGAGCTTGGAAGAGCGAAGCCTATGCACCAGAGGCGGTGGAGCAAAAATGAAAAATGCACAGAGAGGAGACGGGCTGGGTGAAATGCGAAGGAGAAAGCTAAGGTGGTGGGCTTAAAGGCCATGGCTGGCGACATTAATGCGAAGCATGCCTGGTATGTCATTGGGAGGGTGGAGTAATGGTGCCCTCATGCCAATATTTAATGTTATGCTACTCCCAAAAACTAAGCATGTGGAGCCACTATGTGTACTCACAAATGGCTGCCCCGTGGCAACTTTGTGTGCTAACTTTCACCTGCATTCGGGGGGAACTCGAGTCGATAATTTATATGAGCAATTAAAGAACATTAAATTGACTAAACATTTCCTCTACTCTAAGTTGCAAGAAATGAAAATTGACTTATAAACAGAACAATAGCCAACTACCTTATTGAAAGTGAACTATTAATACCCCATTCTCCATCTAGATAACAAATTGAGTCGACTATTTTTTTTGTAACATGTCCATTTCGAAGTTTGTTGGATAACGACCATATTTTTCCTCCTGCCAAAACCCGACACATGGACTAGTTAAACTAATTAATATGAAATCATTTACTTTTTTTCTAGGAAATTAAAAAAATATATCATTTCACATATTAAATATACTTAAAAATGTACAAATCATGGTTTGTAGACCTTTCTAGTTATTGTGATGCATGACATTTAATTTTTCAAGTGTAGCCTTAGAGGCCTTGTCGTGAAACATATAATAATTAAATTTAACTATGCAAAAATAAAATATAAAAATGTCCATGGGGTCTTTGATAACGGTGATCGGGTGCTTTTTTATTTCACTCCTTGGTGTGAAGTCACATGTTTAATTCCCTACCCTGATCGAAGTGATATATTGGACAAGATGAAGATGTAGACCTACCAATATTACAATATATATATCTATATCTATATCTATATATATATATATATATATATATATATATATATATATATATATCATTTAAGAAATTTGATATAATCTTACGAGAAAATTAAAATAAGTGGATATTACCATCATTGTACTTCCTTTGTTCATCCAAATTCTCATATGTTTTTACAAGTTCTTTCCATACTTTTAAACTTACATCAACTTCCCTTCTTTTGAGACTTTGCTTGGGCAGGAGTATTTTATGTCCCTTGTTAGAAACCTTGAGCACTATTGAGAGGGGTGGGTGAATTGGTAGTGCCTTATTATATATTTTTGCCAATTTTAATCTCTAACTAATTCGAGCATAAATTAATCGGCAATCCATTAAACATCAACAAATCATAACATGTGAATCATATGAGAAGAAACCCAAACAACTATAAGTTAAATAATGCACATCACATCAATCACACACATGAGATACGAGGATATCTGATGAAAACCATTTTTGGAGAAAACAACCCTTTCTACCATTGCGTTGCTCTAAATCTTCTATTATGTCAAGCAATAGTCTTTTACATATATCGTCAGCTACCACTAGCTAGGAGAATCGACCTCAAACAATAGTTATCCAACCATCATATACTAGGAGACTCAATCCAAAAACTAAAGTGTTTTGATGACCATCAACTATTACAGCTGCCACTAGGAAGAAATGACCATTTCTGCAACAATTCTACTAGCAATAGTTAGCATGGAATCACTTATCCAACTTAGCAAACACCCACTTGTCGGAGGCCTCTACTCCACAACACTATGTGGACCTTGATTTCATTCATTTTCAAACTAGATCACCAAGAAATTCTACTTAACAAGACTCATCTTTTCCATCAAACCCCAACAGCAAGGCAGTCTCAAAAACTCAATAAGGAATCAACTCATCAATACATATAACCAATATTAAAACACTCTACCATCATCACTCATCAATCAAGCTACTCATGGCCACACCACAAACTAAAAATACATCAAACCCTCAATAAATCATCAACATAAAAATAGTATGCCATTTTTCCATATGCACAAGTAACCCTGCAAAACAATGTCAATTGAAGATGTAGATGCACTCCTTGATCTCTAAATAAAACCATTCTTCCTTTGATTTGTCTCTACAAAAAATCCGATCTACAAACAAATACCCTATAATACTCTGCTACAGACTTCAGATCTGCTCACTCGATTTCCATTTGCACTCATAAACTCAGATATATTTGTTCACCAATCTATTGGAAGCATTTTGTCTTTCTGGAGACCTATTTCACTCTCACTCACACTGACCAACCATATCTCATAAAAATGAAGTATTTATAAAATTTTGGGTGAATTCCACTTTTGTACTGAGATCAAAGGTGAAAAAAATTGATGAAATCCATCCATAACCATCACTACTTGTGAAATAAAGGAATTCACACCCATTGGACTATGTTTTCAACCACTTTTGACCTTATCCAATTAATTTAGAACCTTCTAATAATTATAAAGTCGAAATACTTCTGATGTGTGTGAAGAATGCAAAGCACTTTTCGTGTAGAGCTTCAACTGCACCCACAACATTGGAAAAAATTGGTTGAAAGGCTTATAGTCGCATGCATAAAACTGGAAGATCTTGGTTGAAAGGTTTCAGTCGCACCCATGACGCTACCAAATTTTGGTTGTGGCAGAGCATAAGATAAAACAATGGATCCTCTACTTAGAACTTGTTCTAGTTGTTTGCACACCTTCATGAATACATGTACACACCTACAAACCTTTTCCAAGCTCTGTAACACTTCAAAAAATAATCTAAAATCACAACCAAGTTCCACCACCAAGTTGACCTAGAAGCCAACAAGTCAAGGGTTGACAAGAGTGTCACAAGCCATCTACTCTCCTCAGACTCCTTCACAACATGCAACATCTCTACACAACTATGTAGCACCTCTACAAGTAGACCAAAAACGTTCTTCATGAGGCCAAAACACTTATGCAACAAGTAATAAACAAGAACATGAATAGGAAAATGAATACCTAAATTTTCAAACTCATTAACAAAGATCAACATATCTAGCACTTGTAGAAGCATCAACAACCTATCCAACTACCTCCAAAACATGTAGTAGCATCATCAACCTTTAGTTCTTGCACTAGGAAGGTATGTCTAGCACATCTCTACTTAAATTGACATTCTTGCACTTGGTAGGCATATTCTGCACTAATTCATAACCATGTTGACAACAATGCATCAAATATACCATCACAAGGTTTACATCAATACATCATGATACCAACACAATCTTGACATCAATTCCAACAAAACCTGCTACAACCAATCGAACATATGCATGACTAAACATATGAAACACATGCTACAAGGTTTATAGAAATGCAAACATAAACCAACTACAACCATACAAGTCATAATTCCAACAATCTTCCCCTTTGGCATTAATGGAAACCACACGCAATCTCCACACCTTCAATATTTTCTTCTCTCTCCCCCCCTTTAACATCAATTGAAAATGTTCAAATCCAAATAATAAGGTATAAAGAACACAAGCAGAAGCACTGGAGAAAATTATCTCTACATGGATGACTAGGAATGCATATCAACAAGTATCCAAGCCTCTCACATCAGTAGCAACAAGCGGCATATCAATCCAATCATCAATCAATCTCCTTATATAAGAATGTTAAACCAATCAACCCCTAGTAGTCGCAAAAATATGAACATGAGGGCATCAATGAAAATCAATATGTGGCATATATGATAAGCACAAGTCACATTATGCAACGTTATGCACATGAGGCACCAACCCATACTCTACATAGAAGCAAACACATGTTAGTAGCACAATATTATTAAGCAATACTTCTACAACATCCACTAAACATATCTAAATTCAAACTCCAATCATCAACACCAATGGCCAATCACATCCTCTCTGCTCATATAAAGAGGTCAAGAACCCCAACAGTCATATCATAGCATGAGCCACACCATGAACACCTCCAAAGAAAATCATAATGCCAACAATGGATGTTTGAATTAAATAAGAGAATAATATTCTCCCCATAAACACATTCCATCTCCAACATCATATTCAATTTGTAGTGAACCTCTTCCACTGTAATCGTTGCTTCCTTGCCACAAGAAAGAAGTACAATGTGGACCAAGACTCTATATGACCATGACTAAATGACATACACATTTTCAAATAAATGGTTGTAGAAGTTACATTAGACCTCATACATGACTATTATATGACCTCATGACTCTCTTTCCAATCCACTAGAAGACCCAATGATATAGACAATACAAGTACATGGCTTCATGATAATTTTACATGGATTTATCAATGAATTAAATTTCTTCTATAATCATCTCCTATGGACCAATGACCTATAAACATAAAATGATATGACTGTTACAACATCATCAACCCATACATATGGCTACCAAAAGACTCCATGTGACTCCTCCAAAACATGCCTATCACCATGAAGACTCAAACCACTGATGAATAGACTCTCAACCAATATAAAATGATGAAACGATAATAAGTACATGAATAAAATCATAAGCACATAAAATCCAACCAAAGGTTTTTCCATGTCTCAAATCAGCTTTATGCATGATCATGCCACAATGCCTTCTACTGCATATCATCATCAAATTTTGTTGAAAATATAAGCCAAATAAGATACATATAGATAGGTCATTTCAGCATAAAATAAAAATATAACATGTAGAAACATATTGCTAAATATATCCCCGTCCTCTAGACATGGTGAAAACAATTGTCTTCTTTTATGCATGGCTGGTACATGTACTTTTCAACCAATTGTTAGTGAAAACCAAGAATAAATATATGGTTGAAAAGTGTATTCTTTCACTCATAGAAACATATAAATAATTGCTACAAATAATTGAGTGAAAGAAATGAATAGAATGTCAAATAACTCATGAAAATATCATACCATGCATAGCTCCCCCTGAGCTGACTATACCTCCAATAGGAAAGCTAATCCTGCAGACTTGAATGTTCATGAGGCTCAAATGAACTCATAATATGTTGCTACTACAACTCGTACATATACCATTCTCCCATAAATTTCAACCATATGCTCCCCCTAAGGTTATGCACCTCTCATAAACTTTTGCATTCTTATGTAAATATGCATGAGAAAACCATAAACTGTAGAGGGGGTTGATCTGTATGTTACGGGATGTTGCTCCTCCTTCTCCACACAATCCTTAGTCGCTTATTTTCATTCTTCTCTACTTTTTCGCTAGCTCCTCTTTGATTCTATCGCTCTTGCTAGATTTTCCTTGAAGAACTAGGCATCATGCAATCTCTCTCCATATGGCCAAATTTGTGGCATGAATAGCACTCCACATGGTCAAGATATTAAGAAAGAGGATTAAATCTCCTACTTCTCATGCTAGATATAAACCTTGTATGCAACGTGCCTTTCCTCCATTGGCTATATTTTCAATCAATTTCCTTATGGAAAACAAGTTACATGAGAAACAAAACCATTAAAAATATAATTATACCTCATGACCAATCTCCTCGGATACTAATAATGATGAAAACTCCACTGATTATATGCATACACTCTACTCCTACAGTTAGCTACAACATGTCCAAACTTTTCATAGTTGTAACACTATATTTTGCATCAAAGGAATGAAGGGGCTTTGATTCCTTCGAAATTTTATAGATATTCCATGACCCCCACTTGGAGCAAGGACATTCTAAATGTAGGTGCTCCTTGAGGTTTTCCTCTCTAATACTACAAGATTCTCTACTTGTTTCTTTCTTTTCTACTCTTGTTGTCACTATTTTTCGCTACAGGTCCTTTTGGTTCAACTTTTTCGTTTTTGCCTGCATGTGAACTTGACTCATATTTTTTAAATCCAATACCATATCCATCCAATTGCAATATTTGGATCTCAATAAAGTTTTCGAATGCTTCAATGCTCTTCTCCATTTCTAGTTTCTTCCGTAAGGATATCACTTCAACTTCTAACTTATAAAATTTATCTTCCTTTTCTCTGTATTATTTTCTCATCCCTTATTTGACTCTTTATGATTCAGCCAATTAAGTCCTCAAGATGATAATATTCTCCTTGAGCTTGGCCTCCTTATCATCACAGATATGCAATATTTCTTCTTGATCCTTGCATGTAGTTGTTAATCTACTAATCTCAACTGATAATTTCTCTACAACTTCCATAGAAGACTCATACTTAGCTCTAACGATATTAAAATTATCCTCATATTCACTAGGAAATTCAACATGACTAGAATCTGTACCATCCAAAGTATAACTCCAAATCAAATCATTAGTATCTATACATTTGGATTCATTATGCTACAAAACCTTTGGTTCTTGATTTGATGATTTCTTCACATTATTAGCTGAACCATTTGGACTATGAGGATGAGACCTTTGTGGTTGATTTTCTTGATTTTGAGGGCCCTTATTATTTTTCTTCTTCTTTCTCTTTTTCTCATTTTCTCTATTGTTTTTTCTACCATCTCCAAACATAGTCTCTAATTTGTCCCACAAATCTTTAGTATATCTCATCTTTGTTAACTACTTCAAACCATTATCATGAAGATTTTGATAAATTATGCATCTAGCTTGAGCATCATGCCACAAAAATTCAGGTTCTAGTGGATCCTCACCACATACATCACATGCAAATCTCAAAATTTTATATACATAAGACACTAATTGATATTTAACATTCTCATGTCATAAATTGAAATTTGCAGCAGTGAGGATAGATACTCTTGGAGAATTCATTCTGGAAAAAAAAATTGTATTTTTTGTTTCCAACAAACTCCAAATCTACTCTCTAGTGATCAAGCTGCAACAAAGAGCCCTTCTCTGATAAAAAAATTCAGAAACCTTGAGCACTACTAAGATGGGGGTGAATCATTAGTGTGCCTTATTATATACCTTTACCAATTATAATCTCCAACTCATTCATGCATAAATTAACTAGTAGCTCATTAAACATTAACAAATAATAACATGTGAATCATATGAGTAGAAACCCAAACAACTATAAGAGAAACAATTCACAACACATCAATTACACACATGAGACACAAGGATATCTGGTGGAAACCCTTTTGGGAAAAAACCACCCCTGTTGTTTTTGTGCTACTCTAAATATTCTATTATGTCAAGAAATATTTTTTAAAATATATTTACTGTAGCAATTATATAACTAATGCATTAGACATCCAAGATTCTCTTGATCACACACTATTTTAACTTCATACACAATACAGAATCTGTTCTACTATTGATCATCATATGCGGAAATTAAATCAATTGCATGCACACATTGAAACCATAAAAATTCACACATATGAACACAGTGTTTTAACGGGAAAGCCTGAAGCTAAAAACCCCAAATATTTGTATATATTATATGTCATAGATATCATGTAACAATCCTCATACAAAGCTTCTCACAAGCTCTCAGTACAATACAATCGTTACACACTAATTAGGTCCGATCTAGCAAATCCATGCACCGATCTCTGCCACCTGCTAGCCTGCCTCTACTGCATGATCCCTGCTGAAGAATGGCTCTGAATGAACTCGAATTGGTCCATCCTTTCTCACACAATCCTCATTGGCAACTCTACTTTGCGTTGGATGCAATCAATGCATCACTATAGTCACAACTGATATTCAACTTGCCCTTTCACCTATCTCTCCATTGGTCTCCAATGAAACTGTCCATGCACTGTAGTTAACCGATGTATTATTCAATTGATTAATGAGTTAATATTTAGTGAATTAATTATTAATTAATTCACACCACTCTCACTAGTGTATCAATCAGTTAGACTAGATACAACTAGCTCAACTGTGTCTAACTGAGTTAAACTGAACACAACTCCACCAAACTATGTCACATGAGTTCTAACTGAAGTCTCCATGCAATGGCTCCACTTAACCCTCAGGAATAGCATAATTCCTTCTGTCAGCTCCTGTGCCACATCTGTGCACTTAACTGAAGTGCTCCAACAGAATAAGTTAATGTTTATAGTCCAAATATTATTAAGAGCTAATAATATTCGACATATCTATTTTTAGACTGGAAATCTAAAAATAGATTCCACCCAATATGTATAAAAATATAATTCCATCTATTTTTCCAACTTGACCAACCATCCACAAATAGCATCCTGCAACTCATAGAATATGATCGACATGTCTAAAAATAGACATAGTCTAAAAATATACTTGCGCCAAAAATAGCCTGCGGGCGCACTTAATGAAGGCGACTCTTTTCACTAAGCTCATCATCTTGTTGCAATCTCAACACTCCCTCTCAACAAGATATGGATTATCTGCCACCCTGATCCTACCTCTATGGTGTTCGAATTTTCTCCTAGTGAGCGCCTTCGTCAAGATATCAACATCCTGATCCTCCGTAGGAATGTAAGAAAGTAACATGATCTTCTGTTGCAGACAATCTCTGATATGATGGTACCGGATGTCAATATTTTTAGATCTATCATGAAATATTGGATTAACCAAGAGTTTAATGCAACTCTAATTATCACAATATATCACTGTAGGATCTAAGCGTGAACTGAACAACCCGACCAAGATCTTCCTCATCCATATAGCCTCGCATGCAGCCAAACTTGCTGCCATATACTCAGCCTCCACTGAACTGAGTGCCATGGATTTCTGTTTCCTGCTGTACCAAGAAACTGATGTAGACCCGATACTAAATATCCCTCCAGATGTGCTCTTTCTGTCCATTGGGCTCCCTGCCCAATCTGCATCCGTGAAGCCATGCAGCTTCACCTCATTTGACTGTCTGTACCATAATCCATATCCCGATGTGCCTTTGAGATATCTCAATACATGCTTCCCCGCCCTCCAAAAGAGCTTGGTAGGCTTAACCATAGCTTGTGAAAGCTGGTTAACATCATAGCATATGCTCGGTCATGTATTGACTAGATACATGAGTGAACCAGCCAACTGTCGATAAACAGTGGCATCCACTACCTCTGTCGATGTAGCATCCTCTTTCCTTCAACCACCAAGAAGAGGAGTGTTAATAGGCTTGCATCCTTACATGTTGAACTTCCCCAGTATCTCCCGGGCATACTTTCCTTGAGACACAAACAATCCATCACTGCGCTGCCAAATTTGCAATCACAGGAAATAATGAAGGAGGCCCAAGTCCTTCATCTCAAACTCTTTTGCAAGATCATCCTTGCACGAGAGTATCAACTATTCATCACCCATAAATATCAAATCATCTACATAAAATACAATGATCAGCAACTTACCCTACACCAAAATCTGGTATAGGTTCGGATCCGCCTCACTCTTGGTGAATCCAAGACCGGTGAAATAACTATCTATCCATGTGTACCAAGCACAAGGTGCTTGTTTCAGCCCATACAACGCTCTTTTGAGCTTGCACACATGCGACTCGCTGCTGAAGATTTTGAAACCTTCAGGATGCTCTATGTACACCTCCTCCTCAATGACTCCGTTGAGGAACACAGTCTTCACATCCATCTGATGAATGTACCAACCCATCTACGCTTAGAGAGCTAGGATGCTCTGTATGGAATAATACCTTGCGACAGGTGCAAAAGTTTCTTCATAGTCGATCCCCTCGATCTGTGAGAAGCCCCGGGAAACAAATATTTTCTTTTACTTCTCAACGCTCTTGTCAGCAGCTTGCTTCACTTTTTAGATCCATCTTGAACCTACTACTGATTTCCCTTCCAGCCTTGGGACAATCTCCCATGCATTGTTTCTGACAATCGAATCATACTCTTCCACCATAGCATCTACCCATGAAGGGTCCTCCACAACTACCTCGAAAGAAGATGGTTCTGTCACAATACACTTTCTCATCAGAGCCATGTATCCAGTATATCGATCAGGTGACTGTCTCTTTCTGCGCTGTGATGTAGGTGCTCCTACAATCTTCTCTGCATCAAGATTCAGTCGCTCAGCTTCTGTAGTGCGCTTCCGCCCTCTGATGTTTACTGCTGCATGAGTGGTTTCTTCCACTCCATGACCCTCCTCTTGTGGCTGATACACATCCTGAGGCTCATCCTTAGGAACTAATAGCTCCTCATCTGCATTCAAGTGTGGCTCCCTCTCAAGCAAACACTTCATGGCTTTCTCCTCATGAAATTTGATATCTCGTTGCACAACAGTCTTCCAACTGTCTGGAAAATACACACGATAGTTGTGGGGTGTTTCTGTGTACCCAAAAAATATCCCAACCTCTGCGGTCAGCTCCAGCTTCTTCCTGGAATCCTTCGTCACATGAATGTAAACAGGTGAGCCAAAAATCTTCAAATGAGAAATATCAGGCTTCTTACCAGAAAATGCCTCTTTCGGTGTACGCATGCCAAGTACTCTATGAGGACAACGGTTTTGCACATAAACCGCAGTGTTGCAAGCTTCAACCCACAAGTGTATGGGAAGGCCCTAATCATGTAACATCGCACGTGCAGTACCCACGATCGTTCTATTCTTTCGCTCCGCGACCCCATTCTGTTGTGGGTTATGAGGCGCTATGAGATCTCTTCGAATTCCTTCTGCACTGCAAAAGTCTTTGAATTCGCCAGAGATGAATTCACCACCATTATCGCTCCTAAGAGCCTTCACCTGATTCCCTGACTCTTTCTCCACCAGTTCCTTGAACTCACATAACTTTGATAATGTCTCACTCTTCTTCAGCATGAATAAGATCCAGCACTTACAAGAAAATTCATCAACAAATATCACATAATACCTGTGCTTTGATATTGAAGCTACTAATAAAGGTCCACACACGTCTGTGTGAATTATCTCAAGGATCGTCATGGCGAGACTATCCTTCTCATGAAAGGTGGCTTTCACAAATTTTCCCAAAGTACATCCCTTGCACTAATCTGAATATGCAAGTGTACCTTTGGGAAGCCCGGTAGAAATCTGCTGCAAAATTTTCAAAGCGCCATGGTGAAGATGGCCCAATATCTTGTGCCACAAATTGCCCTCATCCCGGCTCACCACTCCTCCTTCTTTTCCTACCATTGTTGCGCAACCATGTACTTGCAATTGATAAAGTTTCTTAACTCAAACCCCTATCCTCCAGGTTTCTCCAGTTACCTTACTGCGCAGGAAAGCCTTTCCCTCGCTAAAGACAACATCATATCCCTTGTCTTCCAACATTGCCACAAAGATGAGATTCTTCTTCAATCCTGGAACATGCATGACATCCTTCAAGATGAAAGGTTTTCCAGACTCCCTCTCAAAATAAATGTTCCCGATACCAGTCGCACTGTATCTACCATCATAGCCCATCTTGATGTGCACTCCAAGATCCTTCTCATCTAGATCAGTAAACAAATCTTTGTCTCCGGTCATATGGAAAGATGCACCACTGTCAAGAAACCACATTGATCCCATCACACTTGAGACCAAGCATGCGATCAGCAAAAAATCCAGCTCAAACTACGAGGCTAAGGCCTCTCCAGCTGCAGATCCAGCAGCTTGCTTATTTTTCTTCTTCTGTGGACAATTAGTGGCGTAATGTCCGTGTTGGTGACAGTGAAAGCACTTCACCTTGGACATGTCCTACTTCTTTCCTTTCGCACCATATTGAGAAGGATTTTTCTTTCCCTTCCCCTTCCTTGCTTTGGTAGCCAAAGCGCAATTTTATTCATCTTCATTCTTCGATGAAGATCCATCCCTTGTACTCCGCCTTATCTCCTCTTGCACAAGATCCGACCAAAGTCAGTCCCATCCCGGTAGTTTCTCCCGACCATTGACAGAGTCCTCATAGGAATGCCAACTCTTTGGAAGCCCAAGGAGAGCCAAGATCACCAAGTCCTATTCATCTGTAGTAACCCCCACATTTCCCAGCTCATCCTTGCACTAGAAAAACTTTGTGAGGTACTTGGGTATACTCTCGCCCTTCTCCATTTTTATTTTCCTGAGTTTATCTTTGAGCGCCAACTTCCTCTAGTCGCTCTTGCTTTGGAACAAGTATGTCAAAGCTTTCCACATCAATAATGGAGAAGCTTTACCATGAAGGTTGGAAACTATGTGATCCTTCACAGCTTCCAACATAATCCTTCAACATTTATCTATCTTCTTTTGTCATGCGTCAAGTGCGACAGCATCGCTAGAAGCAGGTTTTCGAATTTATACATCTATGAACTTCTTCAACCCATTATCCTCCAACACCGCCTCCATCCTGTCCTTCCATGCAATATAATTCAAGCTTCCCTCAAGGGCATACTCCAATCACAATTCGTTGAAAGACATCTCAACTTCAACACCAAGAAAACAATACTGCAAATTCGAATTCCATCAGCACAAAACTCAACCGCTTCAATGATTTGCAATCTTCTCCAATGATCAACTGCTCTGATACCATGTATAAATTATATAGCTAATGCGTTATACATCCAATATTCTCCTGATCACACACTATTTTAACTTTATGCACAATACAGAGTCTCTTCTACTATTGATCATCATATGCGGAAATCAAATCAATTGCATGCACACATTGAAACCATAAAAATTCACACATATGAACACAGTGTTTTAATGGGAAAGCCTGAAGCTAAACTCCCAAAATATCTGTATATAATATATTTCATAGAGATCATGTAACAATCCTCATACAAATCTTCTCACAAGCTCTCAATACAATACAATCGCTACACACTAATCAGGTCCGATCTAGCAAATCCATGCACCGATCTCTGCCACCCGCTAGCCTGCCTCTACTGCACAATCCCTGCTAAAGAATGGCTCTGAATGAACTCGAATTGGTCCAGCCTTGCTCACGCAATCCTCATTGGCAACTCTACTCTATGTTGGATGCAATCAATGCATCACTATAGTCACAACTAATAGTCAACCTTCTCTTTCACCTACCTCTCCACTGGTCTCCACTGAAACTGTCCATGCACTATAGTTAACTGATGTATTCTTCAGTTGATTAATGAGTTAATATTTAGTGAATTAATTAATAATTAATTCACACCACTCTCACTAGTGTATCAATCAGTTAGACTAGATACAACTAGCTTAACTATGTTTAACTAAGTTAAACTGAACACAACTCCACCAACTACCTCAATAACTCCACCAAACTCTATCACATGAGTTCTAACTGAAGTCTCCATGCAATAGCTCCACTTAACCCTCGAGAATAGCATAATTCCTTCTGTCAGCTCCTGTGCCACATCTGTGCACTTAACTGAAGTGCTCCAAGAGAATAAGATAATGTTTAGAGTCCAAATATTATTAAGAGCTAATAATATTCGACATATCTATTTTTAGACTGGCAATCTAAAAATAGATTCCACCCAGTATGTCTAAAAATAGAATTCCATATATTTTTCCAACTTGACCAACCATCCACAAATAGCATCCTGCAACTCATAGAATATGATCGACATGTCTAAAAATAGACTTGCGCCAAAAATAGCCTGCGGGCCCACTTAGCGAAGGCGACTCTTATCACTAAGCTCATCATCTTGTTGCAATCTCAACATTTATGGTTAACACTAGATAGGAGACTTGACCTCAAACAATAGTTAGCCTACCACCACACACTAGGAGACTCAATCCCAAAAATATAGTGAGTTTAACAACCGTCAACTATTCCAACTACCACTGGGCAGATATGACCACTTCTACTAGCAATTTCTAACAAGTAATAACTGCTCCAACTTAGAAAGCACCCACTTTTTGGAGTCCATTTCTCCACAAAAATATGTGGACCTTGATTTCATTCATTTTCAAAATGGATCACCAAGACATTTTTCTCAACAAAACGTAACTCTACTATCAAACCCCAACAACAGGAAAATCTCAAAAAATCAATAAGAAATCAACTCATCAATACATATAACCAGCAAAAAAAAAAATATCATCATCACTCATCAATCTACTCATGGCCACACCACAAACTCAAAATACATCAAACCCTCAATAAATCAATAACATAAAAATAGTATGGAATTCTTCCATATGCACCAGCAACCCTACAAAACAAATTTCAATTGAAGATGTAAATTCACTCCTCAATATATCCAATGTTATTAATATATGAACCAAACCATTCTTCCTTTGATTTTTCACTACCACAAATTTAAACTGCAAACTCATAATCTGCTACATACTTCAATTTTCTCACTTTTCAACCTTCTGCCCTCATAAACTGGGGTATCTTTGTTCACTAATATATCTGAAACATTTTTCCTTTCTGGAAACATATTTCAATCTCACTCACACTGACCAACCATATCTTATATCAAAAATTAAGTATTTATAAAATGTTGGGCGAATTCCACTTTCGGATTGAGATCAAAGGTGCACAAAGTTGACGAAATCCATCCATAACCATCACTACTTTTTCACTAAATTAATCGACGCCAATTGGAGGACTTTTTCAACCAATTTCAACATGATCCAATTAATTTAGATCCTTCTAAGAATTACCAAGTAAAAATACTTCTTATATGTCTGATGAATGCAGAGAAATTTTCATGTAGAGCTTCAGCCACGCCCACAACACTAGAAAATCTTGGCTAAAAGGCTTACAACTACACACAAAACACTGAAATATTTTGGCTGAATGGTTTAAGCCACAACCATGACACTAGAAAATCTCGGTTCTCTCATAGCATAAGAGAAAACAAGGGATCATATGCTAAGAACTTATGTCAGATGCTTGCACACCTTCCTCAACACATGTACACACCTCCAAACCTATACCAAGATTTTTGACACTTTATCAAGTGGGATATCATCAAAACCAAGTGTCTCCACCAAGTTGACCTAGAAGACAACAATTCCAGGGTTGACATGAGTACCACAAGTCATATACTCTCCTCAGACACTTGCACAACCTGCAACACCTCTACAAAACTTTGTAGCAACTCTACAAGCAGACCAACAACATCATCATGAGGTCAAAAAAATTTTGCAATAATTCATGAATAGGAGCATGAACAAGAACATGAAGACCTAGTATGTCAAACTCCTTAACAAGGATACATGTATAGCACTTGTAGCATCATCAACAACTTGTCCAAGTATCTCCAACACCTGTAGCAGCATCATCAACCTTCAGTTCTTACACTAGGAAGGAATATATAGCACATCTCTTCTCAACCTCAATTTCCTGAACTAGGTAGGCATATCATACATTAGGTCATAACCATGTCGACAAAAATGTATCAACTAGACCCTCACAAGGTTGACATCAATGCATCATGAGGCCAACACAAGGTTGAAATCAATTCCAACACAACCAGTTGCAACCAATTTAGAAAATGCATGACTAAACATATGCAACACATGCTACAAGGTTGAAATTAATGCTAAAACAAACCAGTTGAAACCATACAAGGCATAATGCCAAAACTTATTTTTTTTGTTTCACCTAAATATATTATATTTCTAAGACATTTATAGTTTAACTTGTTTTACGGACCAACCTATGCCAAATTCAATCTGTATATCGTGAATTAATATTTTTTATAGGTGAAATGGTATCTTTTAGAATGTAAAATGGAGATGGTATTTGAATCATTGAATGAATGATTCCTTCAACCTATTCACAAAAAAATTTCCAACATCTGATCTATGAATTTTCTTGAAACCATTTTTATCCTTATATGATAGCTACCAATGCAAGATTCATAATGTGACATGGTGGAAGAAGATATTTGAGTCCCAGGAGTGTATTGGTCATTGGAAGTATTTGTTTCTTGTTCCAAATTCTTAGTGGCAATGATCTCCTCCTTGATATTTTTCTCAATCCAGGAGTTGTTGGGGAATCAATTGCTTCCCTTTGAGCCGGTTGATGTGATTGCAATGTTTCAGTGGTTTTATTTGATTATTTTTCTATGTATCTAGGATGTGTTTTCAAGTCCACACCATCAATTTTTTTAACTTCCTCCATCCCTAATATTGAATCCAAGGCCAATTTCTCCTTGTCAGTCTCATGTCCCTAGATATATAAAATAAACTTTTACTTTTAAATTTTGGAATTAAAAAAAAAAAAAAATCAAAGAAAAATTTTGAAAAATTGCATCTCTTTAAATTCATAATGTCTTACTGCATTCTGTCCACTACGTGCTCCATTGCCTCTTCTTGAAATTTTGAGGCTAGGCTAGCAAATATTTTCCATAGAGGTGAGCTATGGAAAATATCGTGCAAGGAAGGAGATCACACTACACGAAGGGAAACAATTCAAGTCGAGATAAGAAATTCGGCCATCACATACACAAAATCTACCTAAATTTTTAGGAAACATTTACCATAATCAAACCATTTTGCACCAATGCATGAATAAATATCCTGCAATTTAACCCTAAATCCACCCTTTGTTCATGGAACTAACAATGCCTTACTCTGCAGCTCTAATTTTTTGACCAAAAAGGGAGAAAAATAAAAATCACACGATAAGATTTGTTTGAATCCTTAAGATTACTCTACTCCAATTTATGGACCAAAAAAGGAGAAAAATAAAAATATTGTGTAAATTCATTTGAATCCTTAAGATCCTTTAAAATCCACTGAAGATCATGAAAATCCATCAATTTATTTTTCATTATTTTAATGTCCACCATGAATCCAAGAAAAATAACGCAATATCAAAATTGGTCATCTGCAATATAATGAGTGGAGTTCAAAGCTCTCAGATTGAGACCTAGGCAGGGGCATAAGAGCCTATTCTTTCTTTGTTTGTTCTGCACCTATCGACAGTGAAAAAAATTCCAGAGGAGAAAGAAAGGGTATGATTTTTTTTTTAGTTTAATAGTTGGTAGGTATTTAATTTCAAAGTTTTGTCCCATGGGAATTTTAAAATTTCAAATCACCCTTCTCTAAATATTTCGATTCGCCCATCACTGACTTTACCACCAACTAAGATGAAATAATGTGATCATGTTGGGGTGTCAAATTCGACGCAATTTTTTTCCATAAAAAAATAGAAATAGAAATGTTACAATAATACAACATTATTCTCAAATAAAATCAAAGATCAATAGAATACATTTAGAAAAATAGCCATAATTTCAATTGTCCACTACATTCACTATAAATTAATTTAAATAGCTCTATAATGATTGCATAAACTAAGTTATAAATGAGGAATGAAACAAAATCGACATACACAGTAGTGATAAAGTGTTTTACATGGGGAAAAATTGTTAATCCCAACTAATATTTATGTTGTAAGGACAAATTATACTCTATTCAAAATATAGTCTACCAATAATTCTACCCCTACACTTATTGTTTTAATTGTTGATAATTGGATTTGATTGGTGAACTTAAAATTATTGGCTTTGTTGTGTATAACAGGATTCAGACGAGCCCATGGACATATGACGTGGATGACGTAGAACTACTAAATTGCAGAGAGGAAATTGGGTCAAAGAAGATATGACAATGGAATTCGCATATACAATATAGGTAAGAAGACAAAGCAACCTCAACCAAAGGAGGAAGGTCTTTATGAATTCGCAAATACTACAACATAGGGGAGAGAAAGTCGCATTTTTTTTCCATGAGGCCTTTCAAGTCAAACTTATTGGTTGAAAATGAACAAGAATGGTGATTAAATGTGATTCTATGATCAAGGGAAATGTTTGAAAAATAAGGTGGCCAGGTGGGATAGGGATGTTGGATACTTTTCCTGTCGAAATTTTGGCTCAATGTATATACCTAGGGTCATAAATTTAATTTTGGTTTTCAAATCTAAATTAACATGATATCAACATGTCAAATATATGACTAAAGTAAAGTTTTTTTTTGGATAGCATACTCATTGAAATAATATAATTGGTGTACTAAATAGTATTAACTATGTTGTCTATTATAGAAGATAAATGAGGTCATGGCAATAGATCGTGTCATATCAAATGAGGACACAATGGATGACGTAGGACATTAGGTACTCAAATTTTGAATTAACTTAGGAAAATTTTATATAATGGAATTTTGTGATACATCCATCTTTTTTCACGATATTATTAAAATTTATAGTGTATTATCCAATCTTGACATAAATATTGAGGCACACAAACCGTGCCTTTTACCTATGAATTCCATGAAATTTGGAGTATTCTTGAACAAAATAAATATATATGTGAAAAATTAAAAATATTTAATTGTATTAATATTATCTATGAGTAAGAAAATACTCTTCAAGTTGAATCATTCAATTTGGCCTTGAAATGAAGTTTGGGCGTGCATTTTTGTGAAGCGGGTCAAAATTGCCTTGCTTCACTTAAATGCACACTCAAGATTCATTTATTGGTCAATTTGGTTTATTAAAATTGTATATTTTTTATTTTATTATTTTAAAAACTTTTACATTGTTATATATTTACTAACCAATAGAGTAGTACCAATGTTAATTTTCTTGGAGCTATAAGTATTTGTTGTAGATAATTGCATTTTAAAACATTTTCAACATTTTCACATTGCATTCACCCCATATCATCATAAGAAATTATGCAAAGAGAACATTAGAAATAACAATGCAACAGAAAATCCATAGGCCTGTCATGACATTTCTATCATAGGTTTTTCATGATATCTTTGTGATAGGTCTGTCATGATATCTCTCTCGTAGGGCTCAACATATCTCTTTCATATATTTATCATATTTTTTCTCATATCATGAACAAGAAGGCCCAAAAAGGCAAATGTCACACCCAAGAACTAAGGACCATTAGGTCGTTGTTGCACCATAAGATTGAGGCCCATTAAGGAATTGTTACACGACAAGAATGAGTCCCATTAGGTCGTTGTTACACCACTAAAATTAAGGTACAATTTCGAAAACCCATAGGATGGAATGAAAATTATATCACTACCATTAATTACATATCATGGTGTTGCATTTATTTGAGGCAAACAAACCCTTCCTTTTACCCTATGAAATCCATGCAATTTGGATTATTCTTGAAAAATGTGTGTGTGTGTGTGTGTGTGTGTGTGTGTGTGAAAAATTAAAAATATTTAATTTTATTCATGTTAATTATGAGTAAAAAAAAATACTCTCAAAATTGAATCATTTAATTTGGCCTTGAAATGAGGGTTGGGAATTTATTTTTGTGAAGTGGGCCAAAATTTTCTTGCTTCACTAAAATTCACGTTTGGGCTTCATTTATTGGCCAATCTAATTGATTTAAATTATAGATTGTTTATTTTATCATTTAAACACTTTTAAATTGTTATATATTTACTAACCAATAGAGTCGTAACAATGTTAATTTTCTTAGGGCTAGAAGTCTCTAATGTAGATAATTTCATTAAAAAAAATCAATATTTTCGCATTGCATTCGCCCCATATCATCAGATAAAATATGTAGAGAGAACGTTAGCAATAACAATGTAGTGGAAAATTCATAGGTTTGTCATGATATCTTTGTGATAAGTTTTTCATGATATCTTTTTCATAGGGCTCGGGATATCTCCATATCTCTATCATAATATTTTCTCATATCACAAATAAGAAGGCCCAAATAGGTCGTTGTCAGACCCCAAGATTTGAGGCCCATTTGGGTTTTTTTACACTAGAAGGCCGAGGCCATTAGGGCATTGTTACACCGAAATTATGAGGTACAATTTTGTAGATCCATAGGATGTAATGATCATTAAATCACTGCCAATTAATTACAGGTCCTAGTGTGCATTTATTTGAGGCACACAAACCTTGTCTTTTACCCTATGAAATCCATGCAATTTTGATTATTCTTGAACACCATAAATATTTATGTGAAAAAATAAAAATAATTAATTTTATTACTGATACTTATGAGTAAAAAATACTCACCAACTTGAATCATTCTATTTTTCCTTGAAATGAGGGTTGGGCATGCATGTTTGTGAAGTACACCAAAATTTTCTTGCCTCGCTAAATGCACGCTCAGGCTTCATTATTGGCCAACCTAATTGATTCAAATTATAGATTTTTTATTTTATTATTTTAAACACTTTTACATTATTATATATTTACTAACCAATAGATTAGTAACAATGTTAATTTTCTTAGGGCTATAAGTCTCTATTGTAGATAATTTTTTTTAAAACACTTTCAACATTTTCACAATGCATTGATCCCATATCATCGTATGAAATTATGTAGAGAGAACAATAGAAATAACAATGCAGCGGAAAATTCATAGGTCTATCATGATATCTCTGTCATAAGTCTGTCATGATATCTCTATCATAGGGCTCAACATATATCCTTCTTATCTCTATCATAATATTTCCTCATATAATATATAATAAGGCCCAAAGATGTCATTTTCATACCCAAAAATTGAGGCCCATTAGGTCGTTGTTACACCACAATATTGAGGCCCATTAGGGCGTTGTTACACCACAAGACTGAGGCCCATTATGGTGTTGTTACACCACAATATTGAGGTTCAATTTCACAGAACCATAGGATGGAATGATCATTATATCACTGCCATTAATTACAGGTCCTGTTGTGCATTTATTTGAAGCACACAAACCCTGCCTTTTACCCTATGAAATCCATGCAATTTTGAGTATTATTGAACAATATAAATATGTATGTGAAAAAATACAAATATTTAATTTTATTAATGTTACATGAGTAAAAAAAATACTTCCCAAGTTGAATGGTTCAATTTGGGCTTAAAATGAGGGTTGGGTGTGCATTTTTGTGAAGCGGGAAAAAATTGCCTTACTTCACTAAAATGCATGTTCAGACTTCATTTATTGGCCAATCTAATTATTTAAGATTGTAGATTGTTTATTTTTTTATTTAAACACTTTTTCATTGTTATATATTTACTTTGAGATTAATTATTTATACTTCAAATTTCATACAACATTCTAAGTTTTTCTTCGACTTGCCTTATCTAAAAGTTGTGTATAAGTGGGAAACATAGTTATGTAGGATATTTGTCAAACATGATGCAAGGTTATATATTAAGGTTAGGTATTTTCCAATCATGTCCCATTTAAAATTTCAATACAAAAAGTGTAAATGGTTTATCCCAAGAGTGCATATTTGTTCTGACTTGAACATTGGCAGATATGATGAATTGCTACATTGGTAGACTTGGATAGAGGAGAGAGTTATTTTTTCCATGAGTCATTTTAGGTCAAAATAATTGGTTTAAAATGAATAGGAATGGTGATTAAATGTGATTCTTTGATCAAGGGAAATGTTTTAATATTAGGATGGACATGTGGGATACGGATGTTGGATAATTTTCTTGTCGAAATTTTGGCTCGATGTATATACCTAAGGTCATAAAATTATTTTTTTTCAACTCCAAATTACCACCATATCAATATGTCAAATATATGACTAAAGTGAAGTGTATTTTTAGATAGCATATTCATTGAAATGATATGATTGGTGTACTAAACATGATTGACTATGTTGCCTATTACAAGAGCCGGATGAGGCCATGGAAACAAATTGTGTCATATCAAATGAGGACACAATGGATGATGTGGGACGTCAGGTACTCAAATTTTGACTTAACTTAGGAAAAATTGATATAATGGTATTTTTGATACATCCAACTTTTTTCAAGATATTATTAAAATCTATAGTGTATTATACAACCTTGACATAAATTAATGCATGTTGTTGATTATTTTAGATGGAGATTGGAGAAAATGCATAGCTTGAGCCTTCAACTAGCAAAAGAAAAATATATAAACCTAGGCATGGACCTAAAATTTTTAAATCATGTAGAACAAAATGGGTGGAAGAGTATATGACAATGGATCTTGAAGACACGAGAAATCATTAAAATGAACAAGAGGTTGGGCAGGACTATAGAACATGGGATGAATACTTTGAGAAAATTATTGTTTGTGGATGTTATGTATGTTATGGAAAGAAACAATTAAAAAGAGTGATTGTACAATTTCATTACATACATGATGAGATTCGAGTGGGTAGTATGCCTCCTACAATTTATTTGAATCCAATAGGAATTATGGTAAGGAATTTTCCAATTTGATTTAAATAATATGTATTATTCTTTTAAACATTGTTTTATAGTATTTAAATAATTATTTTTTTCTTAATGATTACTTGCAGGATAAATTTATTGGTTTAAATTTTCTTGAAGCACCGACTTCTAGCCTATAATTAGATGATCATTTATATAATGATACATCTAACAAAAATATGTGCACATATACCAGCTCAGAAGATGAGGAATTGATGAAAATAAGTAATAGAACAAGAACTAGTTTAAAGATGCATAATTTTCTTAAAGATAAGGGTAAGGTGGAATACATACCCTATGAGAATGAATGTGATGGAGATGATGACTTTCCCTTGAGTTTGAGATCAGTTTACAAAGATACATTTGATTGTCGACTATATTGTACTGGGCCCAATGATCAACAACTACCTAGAGTGTATGAGGCATTCCAGTTTTGGGGATATAACTACATTATATGACCCTACAATATTCATGGAGTGAATTTAAGCATATTTATTGTCCAAAATTTCCATGTGGTATCTAAATATAGAAATAATTCACAACAGATCATTAGGATATTAATTTCATATTATGGTATGTCATATTGCAGTGGTGAATGAAGAAGGTTAGCAGAATATAAGCATATCATGTCAGCATATGGTCTAAATTCGAATATGTATACACATTGTCCTAAATTTGGAAAGTGGAAAATAAATGAATAGAGGTAATATTATGTATATAGATGGAAGCTCATACAAACACAAAAATATTGCAGGATTTATAAATTGTAATAAGGGAAGGGACCCTACTGTAAGACCGAATTGTCAATTTTTTGAGGTTATAAATGATAAATATGGAGATATGGAAACATATTTTGATACATTGATAATGGTTGAGGCTATTATGTTCTTTTCCATTGGGAATGAGTTATTGATTAATTACCCATTCTTAAAATGCACCCTTGCATGAAATAAAAGGGATGAACAAGGCCTCCCTAAGGATGTTCTTAAGGGTAGAAAGCCAGAGAATAATCAATGAGTGTGGACTGACATTTTATAAACTATGTTGTCGCAATTGTGTTTTATTTTAAATTATTGTATAAAAAAATGTAGTTTATAAATTAATTTTACATTATTCAATTGATATGTGTGTGTGTGTGTGTGTGTGTGTTCATACTTTTTATAATTTTGTTTGTTAAGACATATTTCATTATGTTTCTTTGAAATTCATACATTCATGATTTATCCAATTGTTTCCTAACATTAAATAATGCTTTCTTTTGTTGATAACTAGAAAATATTGATAATACACCTACTAATATCTAAGGTCATACTGGGTTATTAATATTTGAACATGTTATCAAAAACATCATTTAAACCATACCAGGGCGAAAAGAGAGAGATTGAAGAGAAAACTACAAGCTGCGAAATTTGAAGAGTTGATTAGATTAGCATACATTAATAACATGCCGCCTAAACGTGATGATGGTGATGATAGTGAAAATGCAATGCATGGAGAAGGATTGAATGAAATTGTTACAGGTTTATTTGGGGATGGAAATCATGATGACAATAATGATCATATGGTTGAAAGTAACGATGATAGCAAGGGTAATTACCACCAACATACTCTTGAAAATAAAAACCTAAAAAACTCAATCAACCAAGAAGATAAAACACTTGTGTTTAGATCAAGTGCAAGTAGAACCTCAAAAATTGCATGCACATTAATATTATTAGAAATCAAGTCACTATTTAGTTGGTTACACAAATAATTCACTAGCCTACTGAAGTGAGTTGAAATCTATTTCTTACTTTTCACTGTCAATTGATGTACATAATTCATAAACATTAATCAACTTCATTTATATTTATTTAAGGGGATTTTAAAACCATATATTGTAGATAAACATTCCTAGTATAGATTGACATATCAAACATTTTCATCATAAATCAAACATTCTATTGATTTAATCTCAGGAAATCTTACAAGGCACTAAAAACTAAATATTCCCTGAAGAGGAAGTGTTCCCATCAACTTGCAAAGAAGCACGTGATTTGTTGGTTCAGTTGGGGATTGAATATAAGAAAATTCATTCATGTGAAAATGATTTCATTTATACAGAGATGAATATAAATATAAGGTATAACTCCCTGTATGCAAAGAGAAGAGATATCATACAGATGTACAAGGTCCTATAGTTCCAAAGAAGGTTTTACGTCGCATGCCAATTATACCTAGACTTCAACAAATTTTATGTTGCAAGTCACTTGTGTAGAAATTATGGTGTATATTTTCAACTTCTCATGAATTTTAATCAAAATCACAAGGCGCAAACCTACCCTACTGCTCCATGGAAATTAATTCACGATTTAGAACAAAAATCTCAGGCATGCAATAAGAAATCACACACATGAAAATAGTTTTTTTTCCTAGGGAAAGAAATATTCTAAAAAACCCAATGCTTGTTTGCATTAATCTGATGAATAGAGATGTATTATAATTTCTTTACTCAATTGAGCTCAATCTACAAATTAATAACCTATCTTTCTTCTCACTGAGAATATCTAACCCTGACTTAGTCAATTTTTTCCTATGCTTGAGCTCCTATTTCCTTGTGTTGTTCCTTGAGAAATGAGGCCCCTATTATTTAGGAATTTTTCGAAAATGGATTGTGAAATTCCTTAGGTTGGTCATCTGACTGCATGCAACACATGTACACTCAATAATAGTCTACAACGGATGTTACACTACCTTGGAATCTCCACCAATCCTAGGAAAATCAAATTATATTCATGCAATAGCTATTTTGAGCTAATTGATAAGTTAATTGGATGATCATTGAATTTCACTGAATTCCCACTACACAACTAGGCCTCCACTAATTCCTCCAATAGTTGGAACTAGTTTAACTGGGGAAAAAAAAAATTCTTAGTTAAATGTCCTTGATTGCTACAAATTAGTAACCATGCATGATTAACTGAGCTCTAACTCCTCCAACTCGAATTTATTGAGTAAACTAGGTAACAGAAGTCATGTCACACAAGTTACCTACATCCAAGTTGTCTACTGATGTGGAAATTCGAATATTATCAATTTAATCAAGGTAAAATTGAATTCAGAATTTCTTATTTCATTTTTCAACACTCCCTCTCAGAAAGAAAGGGATTATCAACCACCCCTATCTTTCACTTGTGTAACTCGAACTACCCTCCTTACAAGGCCTTTGTCAAAATGTCAGTATCTTGTTCCTATGTCAAAATGTATTGCAATAACATTAACTGCCTCTGCACATAGTCCCATATAATGGTGATACGAGAGATTTATATGCTTGGATCGATTGTGAAAAGAAATATTCTCAGATATATTGATGTAACTTTGATTATCAAATTTCGATCCTTCATCTAACCAAAAAATGCAACAATTATCTTTCTCATCCAGATTGCCTCACATGTTTCTTGAATTGCAACCACGTATTCGAATTTTCCTGAGCTGAGCACCATAGATTTTTTCTTCTTGTTGTACCAAGAAACAGTTTCAGACCCAACACTAAAAAATCCACCTGATTTACTCTTTTGGTGTGATGGAATCTCCACCCAATTTGCATTTGTGAATCACACATCTTCACTCCCTATGTCTGTCTATACCATAGTCCAAACTAGGTAGTTCCTCTGAGGTACTGTAAAACATGCTTAGCTGCCTTCCAAAAATAATTTGGTTTCCCTAACCATATCTTGGCTTACTTGGTTGAATTCATAGCACATATCTAACCATGTGTTCACAAGGTACATCAGTGAACCCACTAGCTACAAATAAATGGTAGCATCCACTTCTTCACCTAAAGTGTTATCCTCCTTCCTCCAGTTGTTTGCTAGAGGCATCTCCATGGGTTTTAAACTCTCCATGAAAAATCTCTTCAGTATCTCATTTACATAATTTCCTTGAGAGACAAACAGTTTCCCATCACCTTTCCATGCTTCTAGACTGAGGAAGTAGTGCATGAGACCCATGTCCTTCATTTCAAATTCTCTTGCAAGGTCCTCCTTGCAAGATCTGATCAGTTTTTCATCACCAGTTAAAATAAAGTCATCAAAATATAATAAAATAAGGAGAAATTTACCTTCTACCAAGATATGATATATGTTTGCATCCACTTCACTTTTGGTGAAGCCCAAACTGGTGAGATAACTATCGATCTTGGTGTACCAAGCATGAAGTGCTTGTTGGAGACCATACAATGCTCACTTGAGTGTGCACACATGAGACTCCCAATCAAAAGTCACAAAGCCTTATGGTTACTCGATGTACACCTTCTACTCAATAAATCCATTGAGGAATGCTATTTTTACATCCATCTAGTGGACCTTCCAACCCACCTGCGTAGCCAAAGTAATAATTGATCTAATGGATGAGTACCTTTCTACAAGAGAAAATGTCTCCTCATATTTAATTCCTTCAACTTGAGAGTACCCCTTGGCTAAAAATATAGCCTTATACTTCTCTATGATTCCATTTTCTTTCTGCTTTACCTTGAAGATCCATCTCAAACCCATAATTGATTTATCTATTGGTATTGGGACCACTTCCCAAACACTATTATTTAAAATGGATTAGTATTCCTCCACCATTGCAGCAACCCATAAAATTTTCTCTAATGCTTCCTCGAAATAGGATGGCTCGGTCTCTACAAGCTCAATAATTAACCCATGTATCCAATGTATGATCATGTGACCTTCTCTTCCTATGCAAATTTGAAGGAGAACCCACATTCTCCCTCACATCCTACACAAGTCTCTCATCTTCCCTGGTTATTAACTCACCTTCTTTGGATGGTTCTGCTAGAGTCATTTTATCCTCTCTATGCTCCTCAATTTTTGGCTACTCCACAACTTCTTGAGGTTCCTTATTTGGAGCTAAAATATCCTCCTATGGTGTGATACGAATCTCCCTCTCAAGAGAGGAATGTGTCACTTTCTCCTCATCAAACTTTACATCCCTTCGCACAACTGTCATTCTAAGGGATATCAGGTACACATGGTATTTTTGGGGAGCTTTTTTGTAACCCAAAGATACCCCCAATTCTACTGTCATCTCTAGATTATTCCTTGATTATTTGGAGACATGGTAGCAAATAGAGGCTCCAAAAATCTTGAAGTGCGACACATCCGACTTTCTCCTCGTGAAATCCTCCTCTAGGATAGTCATGCTAGGAATCCGATGAGGAATCTGATTCTGCAAATATATTTATGCGTTGCATGCCTCAACACACAAATGCAGAGGTAGGGCTTGGCCATGCAACATCGCCCTTGTTGTCCCCATAATGCTACGGTTATTTCTCTCAGCCACCCCATTCTGTTGTGGGTTGTGGGGTGCTATCAACTCACGTTGAATTTCTTATTTTGAAAAGATATTTTTTAAGTCATTATACATGTACTCACCTCCATTATCTCTCCTGAGAGACTTCAACTTCTTGTCATTTTATTTCTCAACTAGTTCCTTAAATTCCACGAACTTGGAGAATGTCTCATCTTTCTTCTGCATGAAGAAGCTCCAACACTTTCATGGGAAGTCATCAATAAAAATGAAAAAAATTGTGTGCCTATCAGTGGAGTCTATCAAGAAAGGTCCACAGACATGATAGTGTATCCTTTCAAGAATTGCATGTGCTTTGTTGTCCCAATCATGGAATGTGGATTTTGTGTACCTCCAAAAAGTACATCCTTTGCATAAATGTTTTTTCTCAAGTGATCCTTTGGGGGGGGTTGTGGTTATATATTGCATAATATTTAGGGTGCCATGATGAAAATGGCAAAGTTTTTTATGCCAAAGTTCACCGACATCATGTCTCTGTGCCTTCTCCTCCTTTATGCTTAATGTAGCATAGTCTTCCACATCTAACTTATACAGGTTCTTCACATGAACCTCGATATGCTTCACCTGTCTCGTGGCTATGTGTTTCGGGAATGTATTTCTTTTGTTGAAGATCACATCATAACCATGGTCTTCTAAGACTGCAACAAAGACAGTATTTTTATTTAGGCCCAGAATGAACATAACATCCTTAAGCCTAAGAGGGGAGCTTGAATCCCTCTGAAAGGTGATTGTACCAACCCTAATTACATTATACCTTCCTTTGTCCCCCATCTCGATGTGAATCTGAAAATATTTTTCTTCCAGGTCACTGGAAAACTCTCTACACTCTGTCATGTGGAACAATGCACCTAAGTCCAAGTACCACACGCTCCCCATCAATTTGATGGACATGCATGTGATAAAGTTAAATTCAAGCTTGAAATTTGAAGTCAGGGCTTCACCTATTGCTCCTCCTGAGGTCTTCTTTCTTTCCTTTTTTCGTGGACACTTTGTGGCATAGTGCTTGAATTCACAAAAATGGAAGAATTTAATTTAGGAAAAATATTTCTTCTTGCCCCCTTTGCTGGACTCTGGTTTGGATTGATATTTCTTCCCTTTTCCCTTCTTTTCATTTCCAACCAATGCAAATTTTTCTTCATTCTTTCCCTTGGATGAAGTTCCATCTCTGGTATTTGGCCTTATTTCCTTTTGTACCAAATCATACCATAAGTGTTCCCAATTTGGTAGTTTCTCTCTCTTATTCACTGAATCTTGATAGTTATGCCAGCTCTTGGGAAGGCCTAGAAGGGCTAGGATTACCAAGTATTCTTCAGGAAAATTTACACCAACCCCACCAAGTTCATCATGATATTGTGTGAAATTGCTCAAATACTTCAGAATAGTGTCATTCTTATGCATCTTGATACTTCGAAGTTTATCCTTGAGCGTCATCTTCCTGTGGTCACTATTATTCACGAACAATTCTTTGAGTGTTTTCCACATTGCGAACAAAGTTTTTTTCAGTGTATATTTGAAACAATGTGATCTCATTCTCCCTCCAATATTATTCTCCTAGCTTTGGCTACGTTTTCCTTCCACTGAGAAAGGTTATGGGCATCATATTCTAGTGGTTTTGAAACAACATTTGTCTTGATATATTCTAGCAATCCATTTTCATCCAATACAGCCTCCATGTGATCCTTCCCTACAAAAAAATTAGAGGTTCCTTCCAAGGCATACTCTAGCCTTAGTCATTTGAAGGCCATCTTCCCAGTTCTGAACAAATATTGCTACATTGATCTTTAAATTCAAACCTACTAAGAAACAACTTTGAAATTTCTACTCTAAGGTAAATCCTGCTCTGATACCATGTAGAAATTATGTTGTATATTTGCAACTGTAGAAATTATATATAAACTCTATACCAATGGATTCAATCCAATCATGTGATTCACTAAAACAAGATACTAAATCCTTCTCCTATATTTGCGAAATATAAAACACGATTGCTCAATCACATGCAAGAAAGAGAAAGGAAATTATCAATCACACAGTACAAGATATTCTTGGGGAAGGAAACTGCTCAAAACCCCAATATCATATACTGTATAAATTCAAGGAATCATGAAACAATACAATGCTTTCTCACACCGAGAAAATCCTGCACTCTCCTGAATGTCTCATTCTGATCCTGCTCAAAACTAGCTTGCAATGCTCAGGAAAAAAATGAAAAACACTTAGACAATTCTCAGCCCCTGCTTAGCCCATCCTTGCTCACGCAATCCCTAGGAAATTAATCCCTATTAAATAGGATAATCAACCTTCCTTGACTGCACAATCACTATGGAGCCTTTCTCTGACTTTATAATTGCGCCCGGGAAATTCGCTAATAATACAACCGATAGTTTACTTCCCTTTAACCTCTGTCTCAATTGGGTCATCATCAAAATTCACATGCATGTAGTAATAGTTAATCATCAGTTACTTGATATATCACTACTTCTGAATTAAATCTAATTTAATTCACTTGACCTCTCACTATCTCATCACTCAATTAGAACTAGTTAAACTGATTTTAACTCAATTAATTTGAGTTAACTGATTGCACTCACACCACACTAGTGTTACAACTGCAACTGGACCCTGAAAATAATAGAATCACTCTACATGCCTCACCATAGACCCTCAACTCGAAATTATTGAACTAACTAAGTCTATCTCACTTAGGTAACCGATACATGTTGTTATGAGATGAAATTACAATTTACTTTCAATTTAATTAAGGGATAATTAAATCAAAAGCCTCACATGGTAGCCATTTCTGGGTGCCATTTTCTGGATTTTATTTCTGGATGCCAATTTCACTGTTCCTTGTTTCAAATTTCAAAACTCCCTCTCAACAACAAAGGAATCAACCTATCCCAATACGGTACCTTTGGAATGTTCTTACATGCAACACTTCTCTATTGTTGTTCGCACGTGCAACTCTCCTAAAACTGAATAGCCTCCAAACAACTAAATCAATATAATGCATTTGTCATCAGAGTATTTTGACTTTTGGATCCTATTGCACATGTCTAATAGACTCTTTGCGCTTCTATTGACATCTGCATCCATGCACTCTGCACTACTTCCAACTTTGATCTGTGCTCTAGTATCCGACATCTGTCACTCTGATTTATGTCCTCCTTACATCTGACTACGTCAATCTAGTTGATCCTTCATTCTACTGCAGTACTATGGGCTCCTCATAGCTAGGTTTTGTCCATGAGGCACACCATCTCAATGGTCCTTGCCCGAATTTATCCTTGGGATTATATCTGCGCATCGCCCCACGTCACACTTAGAGGTATAGCTGCATGTACTCCCTCTACCTTTCTGGCTCGAAATTTCCCCCTCTTGGAGGTCTCTGCTTGAGTGGACTCTTCCACTCGGTCTCCTCTCTTCTTCTCCAATTGTGGTTGCTCCACAACCTTCTAATACTTCTTTTGAGGCTGCATGTTGAGACATAATTTCTCCCTCGCAACCACCAAGTCATTAACCACTGCTTTGCTCCTAAAATCCTTGCATGCATCCTCAACCTTGAGAGCATACAGGTTCTTGACTCTTGAACCGATCTGCTTCACTTATCCTGTGGCTGTGTTTAAGGAACACCTTTCCTTTTCTAAACATCACTTCATAACCATTGTCTTCCAATACCACTATGAAGACAAGATTATTCCTTAGGCCTAGAACATAAAAAACATCTGCTAGTCTAAGAGGGGAGCCAGAATCCCTCTGAAAGTTAATTTTACCTATGTCGGTCACGCTATACCTCTTATCATCTCCAAACTCTATGTTTAGCTGGAGGTCCTTATCCTCCAAGTCACTGAATATATCTCTATCCCCTGTCATATGGAACAAGGCACCACTTTCTAGATACCACATTCATCCCATTACAGTGTTGGCCATGCATGCAATGATATTAAATTCTAGCTCGAACTGTGAAGCCAATGATTCACCCGTTGCAAGTGTAGGCTCCTTCTTGCTTGCCTTCCTTTGTGTACAATTTGAAGCATAGTTCCCATGCTTGTGACAGTGAAAACATCTAATCTTGGACAAGTTTCTCTTTCCCTCTTCGCCTTCTTTCCTTTTCTGAACAATGCACAATATTATTTTTTTTCGGTGTTGGAAGTCATGTCTCTGGTGCTCTGCCTTATCTCTTCTATTACCAAGTCAGACCACAAATGCTCCCATTCTGGTAACTTCTCCCTCCATTCACAAAGTCCTGGTAACTATGTCAGCTCTTGGGAAGGCCTAGAAGTGCCAGACTCACCAAGTCATCATCAGCTACAGTCACACCAACACTTCCAAGCTCATCTCGACATTGAGTGAACTTCGCCAAGTATGTTGGTGTCATTTTTCCCTCCTCCTTATTGATATTTCTAAGCTTATCCTTCAGCGGAAACTTCCTATGGTCGATGTTGTTCTGAAACATATTTTTCAATGCCTTACACATAGCATATGGATTCATCTTCCCATGGAGACTCGAGAAAATATGATCTCAAACTCCCTCGAACAAGATCCTTCTCGCCTTTGCTACCTTCTTCTGCCATGCATCAAGAAGTTGCGAATAAACTGCTACGAGCTTGGGAATATAAAAATCTATGAATTCCTTCAACCTATTTTCCTCCAACACTTCCTCCATCCTATCCTTACATGCAATATAATTTTAATTTCCCTCCAGTGCATATTCGAGTCTCAAGCCATTTAAAGACATCTCGATCTGTTGTTCGATCCTGAGGAATAAATCTGAAAATTTGAACCTGTTCAAGACAAACTCAATTTCTTCCCTTCTATTGTGATTCTTGGCACTATGATACCATGTATAAAATCTCTAACACTGCTCTGATACCATGTATAAATTATATATAAACTCTATACCAATGGATTCAATCCGATCATGTAATGTACTAAAACAAGATACCGAATCCTTCTACTATATTTGCGGAATATAAACACAATTGCTCAATCACATGCAATTAAGAGAAAGGAAATTATCAATCACACAACACAAGATATTCTGGGGGAAATAAAATTCTCAAAACCCCACTATAATATATTGTATAAAGTCAATAAATCATGAAAAAATACAATGCTTTCTCACACCGAGAAAATATTGCACTCTCCTCACAGTCTCACTATGATCATGCTCAAAATTGGCTTTAAATGCTCAGGAAAAATTGAAAAACACTTAGCCAATTCTCAGCCCCTGTTTAGCCCATCCTTTCTCACGCAGTCCCTAGGAAATTAATCCCTATTAAATAGGATAATCAACCTTCCTGTACTATGCAATCACTATGGATCCTTCCTTTGTCTTTATAATTTCACTTGGGAAATTCGCTAATAATACAACTAATATTTTACTTCCCTTTAACCTCTGTCTCACTTGGGTCGTCATCAGAATTGAAATGTGTGTAGCTAATAATAGTGAATCATTAGTTACTTGATATATCACTACTTCTGAATTAAATCTGATTTAATTCACTTGACCTCTCACCAGCTCATCACTTAGTTAGAACTAGTTAAACTGATTTTAACTCAATTAATTTGAGTTAACTGATTAAACTCACACCACACTAGTGCTACAACTGCAATTGGACCCTGAAAATAATAGAATCTCTCTACAATCCTCACCATAGACCCTCAACTCTAAATTCTTGAGCTAACTAATTCTATCTCGCTTAGTTAACTCATACAAGTTGTTATGAGATGAAATTACAACTCACTTTCAATTTAATTAACGGATGATTAAATCAAAAGCCTCACATGGTAGACATTTCTGGGTGCCATTTTCTAGATTTTATTTTTGGATGCCAATTTCACTATTTCTTGTTGAAAATTTCAACAACAAATTCTCATGAATTTTAAATAAAAATCACAAGACACAAGCCTACTCTACTACTCTATGGACATCAATTCACAATTTAGAAAAAAAATCTCAAACATGCAACAGTAAATCACACAGATGCAAATAGTATTTTTCCCGGGGAAAGAAATCTGTTAAAACCCCAATGCCTGCTTGCTTAATTATAATGAATAGATAGGTATTACAATTTATTTTCTCAACTACATAATACATATCTCTTCATTATAATTAAGAAAGTAGGCACTGAGAAGCTCTGATGCAGAATTAGTCAATTTCAACTTCTTCTTGGGCTCCTATTTCCTTGTGTTGTTCCTTGAGATATTAGGCTCCTATTATTTAGTAATTTCTCCAAAATGGATTGTGCAATTACTTAGGCTAATCATCTAACTAGATGCAACACATGTACACTCAATACTAGTCTTCAATTGATGTTACACTACCTTGGAATCTCCACCAAACCCAGGGAACTCAAATTATCCACATGCACTAGCTATTTTAGGTTGATTGATCTGTTAATTGGATGATCATTAATTTTTACTAAATTCCCACTGCAGAACTGAGCCTCCACTAGTTCCTTCAACAATTAGAAATAGTTTAACTGAAAAAAACCTTAGTTAACTACCCTTGATTTCTACAAATTAGCAATCACATATTCTTAACTGAACTCTAACTCCTCTAACTCGAATTTACTGGGTAAAATAGGTGACAGAAGGCATGTCACACAAGTTAACTACATCCAAGTTGTCTGTTGATGTGGAAATTTGAATTTTCTCAATTTAATCAAGGAAAAATCAAATTGAGAATTTATTGCTGCATTTTATAACAAATTGCACAATTGATGGACTAGCATGCAAAGAATGGGAGTAAAGATGGATTCATGAAAATTTTGGCCAACTCCAAATAAATGAAACAAATATAGGAAAAATGACCAATAAAATTCAAAGATGAACCTCGTAGTATTAGGTTTGGTCTTGCAATTGATGGAGTGTGCCCATTTTCTTTCTTGAGCTCAAATTATAGTGTTTGGACCATTGGATTGATATTACACAACATTCCCCCAAGGATGAGTGTTAGAAAGGATCACCTTATGATGACTCTCATCATTTTAGGAAAACATCAAGTAAAAAAAAGTGGATGTTTATCTTGCGCCTTTTATTGATGAGATGCAACAACTATGGAAAAGCATAATAATGTATGACATATCACATCCTCCATAAAATATGTCCTTCATGTTGTATGGTGTGCTATGTTGGACTATTCATGATTTCCCAAGACTTGGTGTTTGTTCTAGTAAGATAAAAATTTTATGTATTTACATTCATAATTTATTTTCATCCCAACTTTCATACTCATGTTTATACTATTATTTTTATGTTATTAATACTACTTACTGATTCTAGGGCTTCAAAAAAATGCAATATTTTCATTTCTAATATGTGCATAACAATTTCAGGGGCATTATTCTAAAGATTTATATAAATTTATTTATGCAAATAAGAGGTGTTTTCCACCACCAAATCATAGGTTTAGAAATATCAAGAAGAATCAATTTGATAGAAAATTTGAAAATAGATGCCCTCCCATGATTATGGGTCCACGTGATTGGATTAATAAGTATGAAGATGTTGAATCAAAATCTTAAGAGGTTTTTTTATCAAGGTGATTCAATTGAATAACCAAAACAAGTTGTAGTTGATATGCCAAAAGGAATGAAAAGGAAATCCATATTTTATGAGCTCCCTTACTAGAAGGATCTATTAATAGCTCACCTATTAGATCTTATGCACATCTTCAAAAATGTGTCATATTCTCTATTTCGACATATATCATGCAAAGAGAGGGACACTTTGTATTCAAGGAGAGATATTGCTCTTTCTCGTACCATATTTGATAGAAGACATTTTTGGGAAAATAGGGAAAATGAAACATATGCAGAAGCTCCATATATTTTGAAAAAAAAAAGAGCTAGAACAACTAAAAAAAGTACTTCATTCAATGAGAACACATACTGGATATGGGTCATCATTAGAAATTTTTTTACATTTGATGGGCATCTGACATGATTTAAAACACATTATTTTCATAATTTCATGAAGGTATTATCATCATTTAACTTTTATTGATAACATTGATTAAGTACAAAATATATTTTCATATTTTGTTGTGGGAGAAAAAATACTAATGACCTTTGAGAAATTTGTTTGATAGTATATCATGCCATTGGAAATTAGGGGGGATTCATGCCTTACCGTTGACTTAAACAATTCCATAAGTTGATTGTCAACATTTGCAAGGTATGTGATAACAAATGTTCATGTGAAAGAGACATAGAGATATTATATTGCTTTATAATTTTTGACTAAAGGTTCATACTAATTTTATATTATTATATTTTGTGGGTGGCCTTCAAGGATATCCACAAATTTGAAGTGCCAAAATGGAAGAAGGAAATTGTAGAAACTGTATGTGTATTATAGAAGGAACCGCCTACAAGTTTCATGGACCTACAAGTCCATTTACTTATACACCTAATCGACGACATTGAATTGGTGGGTGTCGTATCAATGAGGTGGATGTTTTTCTTTGAGAGGTATATGAAAAATATAAAAATATATGTCTGACAAAAGGCACATCCAGAGGGTTTCATGGCTAAAGCGTATGTATTGAATGAAGCATTTTTCTTCCTTTGTGAATTCCTTGGTAAGTAGTTTGAAGATGGGCCATGCTTTTGGGATGAAGAATGGGCATCAAATATTATTGATGGAGAAAAACTACAATCTAATGGTGTTGAAGTAGAAATTAGTAAGTAAATTCATGATCATTTTGGTTATTTTCCTTACAGTCATTAATTTACCATGTAATTTATTTTTCAAATATACACCATGAAATTTAGAGTTTGAAATAAACACGTTGACATGTAATAGGTGTATATGAAAGTGATATATTCAACAAGTTCATTTTGTACCACATGGACTTTATGAACTAATGGATTAATTTATATGATAAAAAGAGAGAAGAAGTGTTAAAACCAAGGAGATAGTTTAAGAGATTGAACCCAAGTAATACTCCACTTCCCACTAATATTCTTTGGGAATGGGGAAAATATTTCACACTACAATGGGTTACTGAAGAAATTCATAAACAAATAGAAGATGCAAGTATATATTCAAACATAAAAGAAGATGAAATCAACACGTGTAGAGGATGTGAAAGAAAGGTATAGTTGTAATTTTACAAAATGCTCTTTATTTACAATTTCGACACTATTAACTATTTTAATATTCGTCATTATATTTTCTTTCACTAAAATAAATGGTCTTTCATAGTCGAGGAAATATCCTGCAATGTGGGAATATGGTCAAAATTATCGTGTAGAAAGTGTATATGTAAAGAGACAATCATTTAATTGTGGAATCATGGTTTATTTCAAGCAATCAAATCAATCAAGCTCAAAAGATAAGAATCACATTGAAGGGAATCTACAATATGTTGGGAAAATTCAACAAATTGTTGAGTTTGATTACCGCTATTTTAAATGTTGTATTTTTAAGTGTAGATGGTATGAAGCATTTGAGTGGACACGAAGACATGATACCCATAGTGGATTGTTTTCTGTATATTCCTGAAGGTTCCTATTAGACGATAAGGAGCCTTATGTGCTACCAATTCATTGTGAACAAGTATTTCTTTAACTCAAACAAGAAGTGGTATTGACCATTAATCTATTAATTCATAGTTTATTACGAATATAATATAGATGTGTGTGTTTTTGTGTGTTTGTTTATTAAAAAATAAAATTGTTATAACATAGGTCTAATATATGTATTTCGTTCATGTGCAAGTTTTTTTCTATGAAGATATTTTGGACCTAAAATGGATATTTTTCATACATTATGATCCAAGATTAAGGCATGTATTTGACGATGCATTAGTGGATATTGACAAAACAATGATGGACAACAAAATAAGAGAGATGAACTAGAGAACATCGAAGAAATTTTCATCCATGATGATGTTGAAGATGATTATGTTCAGTCACAAGAAGAAAACAATAAATATTTACATGATGTTATAGAAGACAACAATATGGATGGTATAGAAAATGATGATCCAAATATATCTAGTAACAATATAGATGGTATGTCATAAAATTTCAATGATGATGAAGATGAGATAGGTCAAGATGAGGATGATCATTATAGTAAATAATTGAAATAACATATAAACATTAACAATGATACAATGGATGACAATGTTACAGACAATGATGTTAATGAGAAATAATTATAAATTTTCCGAATTATTTGTAATCCATGTTTAAAAAATGATGATTCTTTTGGCCCAAACTTTGAAACGCTTCAATATTATTTTTGTCAATACAAATTATCTATTGCAATATCCTTAAAGTGTTCAATATTTGGTATGAATTTTTCGCATAAAAAATTAGGATTACATGGATAAGAGTTAGCATGGTTAGTGGTCATTTATTGGTTGATAATGGTTTAGAGATGTTTTTATCTTATTGGTTAGACTCGGACTGAAATAGGATGAAGATTTTATTGAATAAAAATACATTAAATATGACATTGTTAAAAAATATAATTACATATATCGTATATGTAAAAAAATGTAAATCCAAAGCATTAGGCTACATGTATGCAAATTTTGTCCATTAATTGATATTATAAAACAAATTGAAATATTTCACCAAGCCTAAGAAATTATTTTCTATGGGAAAAATTAGAAAAATGTAATTACATTAATCTTCTTTATGAGTAAAATAATAATCTCCAAGTTGAATCATTCAATGTTGCCTTGTAATTAAGGTTGTGTGTGCATTTCTATCGAACAGGCCAAAATTTCCTTGCTTCACTAAAATGCACACCCAATCTTCATTTATTGGCCAATATGGTTGATTCAAATTTTATATTATTTATTTACTAACTAAGTAAAGACATTATGTCTTTTGTTTGATACTTTGGAATGTTGAAGTTGGAGTTGATAATTTCTTGAGACTTGAAGCCTTATTGTAGTATTATTTTTCAGTCTTAGAAGGATATTTTGTCTGGTGAGATAAGGATATGTGGATTATATTCCAGGTGATGTTGATATATACAATCTTATTATGCAACTATTTTATTTTTATGTTGATATTTTTTTTTTGATGTTGCATTATGCAATTTTCTTATTAATAGAAAAAAAAATATTGGAGAAGAATGGAGAGACATTTCCAGGAAGACAACATCTCTTCCTGATTAATTGAGGAAGTGTCAATCCCCCAGGCAAGAGATACGAATTTTTTACCATTTTAGCTAAAAATTACACCTCCAGCTCCAACACCCCCTAGATTTCCTTTTGAGGCACCCTATCATAATTTTTTCCATATGATGCACTAAGAATATTGTAAATTTGTTTTATTATGGAACAATGCATATTTTGTATTTAAAATAGAAATTTTGTACATTCCATAACACTGATTTCTTGGTTTAGTAAGCTATTAGCTTATACAATTCCATTTCATTTTCCAAAAATAAAAGAGTAACTAGATCTCAGCGAGATCGCAACTAGATAAAAACATCATGAAGGAGACATAAAAGTAAGTCCTAAAAAAATACTAGTAATTTATTCAAAAATGCAAGTTAATGGAAAATATAATGATATATAATGCATGTTAATAGAAACTAATGATATATATTGAAATGTGTCTACATGTATAAAACACCTAAAAATTGTTATTCCAAAACTCAAGGATCCTTGGAAGGATTCTGCAAGCCCTCCTATTTAGAAGAAGAGTGTCTCTTCCCTCCTGTGGAGATCTATGATTGTTCAGGTGCTACAACAAACATATCCTTTGATCTTTGTTGAAGTTCTGAAATCTTCCTTTCATAATTTCCTCTCATATTGGATTTTTCTTGTCTTAGCCTATTCATTGAATCCACATTATTCTTATATATCTTCTTGTGCTCAGTTTCCTTCCTTTCAAGATCTTCCTTTGTAGATTTTAGTTTATATCTATTTTTGGGAAATTCACTAGTGAGTTGTTGTACTTAATACTCAAGCTATTTTTCGCTTGATTGTTGTCAATTGTTGTTCTTTTTCTTATTTATTGATTTTTGTTGTTTTTCCCTCTCTAATTGATACTACAAATCATAAACCTAGGATTTCAAATTTTGTATCTCCATGTCACATCCCAAATGTTATGCTTTTTGGTCACTCATGATATCGTTTTGTAGCTTTGTAATTATTTTTTCTCTCTCTACTAGTGTTTGCTTCAATAATTGAATAGCTGGTGGTGAGACATACATATCACCCATATAATTCATGGCTGAGATGGTCTCTACAACTTGCACTCGTCCATTTAGCTTGGATTTCTCCAAGTCCTTTTAAGGAATTTGTTTTACTCTTGTATCCTAACTTGTACTTTTACCCTTACCCTTACCTTTATCCCCACTCTCAGTACCAAATTCTGTAAAATGACAATATATTTCCTCTTCAAGTTCTTTAATATTTTGTTTTTCCCATGAAATTTCAACATATCTCTCTTTCAACTTATTAGCTTTCTTATGATAGTTTTTCTCCAACTTAGTCACTCTTTTCTTGTATTCTTCAACGTATGATTCATGATTCTCTTGGCCTTGATCTTTGGAATTTTTTGCAATTTTAGCCTTTAAATATTCAATCATTTTATATTTTTAATTCAATAACACAACTAATTTAGCCTTAGAAGTATCTGAAGTTGCCAATGGAGGTATATTGAGAACCTTTGATCTTCTTCTCAACTCCTCTTCAATTTCACTAATGTTTTCATCATATGTAGCTTGAACTTTTTTAAACATTTCATGTAGTGCATATATCTCCCTAATACCTTCAATTTTCATTATGGATACCTAATTACACAAATGATCAATAATTTTAACCTTGTCATTTATCTCTTTAATTTTTTTTTGTCTTTGTTGCACAACTATTGATTCCAGCACTAAAAAATTCTTCATGCATTCAACACTATCCTTCTCCTTTAGTTCGTACTTTTCCTTCGAGCTATATATAGAGGAAGAATCATCCATTGCAACTTGTTTGCAATGGATCATTTTGATCCAAATTTATGTAGGAACGCAAAAAAATGTGAATATAACCATAAATAAAAATATGCAGTGGAAATAACACTTCATTTCATTAATATCAAATAGCTAAAATATGCTTACAAACATAATGGAAATAAATTAGCTAGGGCGCGATAGCTTATCTCTGAGAAGATATGTGGCAGATACTGCCTCTGAACTATATTACGATGAGGATCAAAGTCATATTTATTATTGAGAAACAATGTAAAACCCTAAACATCCAAAAACCTAACCCTAGGAGATGAAGCGCCAAAACTATGGTCCTCGTTTGGGTAAATTGGTACATCAACTTCCCAAGGACGTAACTTTGGCATACAATATTTGTTTTATGTGCACAATATCTCGTTAGAAATATCTATCCAAGGAATACAACTTTTGAGTGAGCAAAATTACTTGAATACCCATGTTGCTCCCGATTTTCCCAAAAAATGTCATTTAGGGCCTCAAAACGACTTTGGAAGTTCAGGACTCGAAAAACTGCTAAAAATAGTAAAATGTGCTACAATTAAGGAAAATGAAAAACTAAAAGAAACAATGGTGGGGGTATAAGTGGAATAGGCGGGTGGCCACCAATATCCACCTGGATCACATTCTATCATATACTGAGAAAAAGAATATGTTATCAAAATTGTATGTTGGACTATGCACAGTTAAACTTGGATATGTAGATGTTGAGTCACCCATAAAATGGAAATTATATTGAGGTGTCAGCTATTTAGAAGAAATTTAGTCTATTATAGAAAAATCATCATTACATGTTTCCATATAATGGTCCATACCTTCCTACTCATCTTCATCCATATGCACATGCAAGTCTTTCAGAACACTAGCAACTATATCTTCAACATAGAATATTGTATCAACAAAATTTTCCACACCTTCAACCGGAGTCTATAGAGGTTCTTCCTCAATATTTTTCTTTGGTTTTGATTTCCTAATGTAATTTTTGAGAGGCCTTGTTTGAACATTGGTTCTATACAAATCAATAGTTTTTTGAACTATTCCGAGGAAACTGAACTTAACCTTCTTAATTGTACTTTCTTGTGGGGCGTAATGTAATTTTTAAGCCAATAGATGAGGGAAATCTATGGCTATGCCTTCAACCCAATGAATAACTAGTCTCATGTAGTCACTGGAAATACCAATCTTGTGATGATTCATAATTTCCTAAGGAAAACTTGAATCAAGGATTTTTATAGTCCTTGGGGAACATCTTGCATTTTTAATCCATTCCTTAGAACATATACTTTTTCCCCACATATTTTACTGGCCATTTCAATATTTTCTAGATTATGGGTTTTCTTGGAGTTAACTATTGTGCCCCCTCTACATGGAATGTTTTTTTCCATTGCAACCATATCAAGGTCTGGGTTAACCCTCTGCCCAAATATTTTTAATTCCATGGCTTTATCATCATAATTTTCTATAGCCTCATCTATCTCATCATTTTGGAAACTGAATTTTCCAAATATAAAGTTATAAACCTCTACTCTTCTCAAGATATCTAGCATACCTAGTGGACAATTGTTTATATCTCTCCATGTATCAGCACACTATTTGAATTTTTTTACAATGGATTTCTACTGGGAGGGCCTATGTGTCAACTGTTTGTGGGGAAGAGGAAGCCCCGATTTCAATTGAGGCCATATTTATCTGGGTTCAAGGCACACTGAATGCAAAAATTCTCACTACAGAGACCATGAATAATGCATGTTGAATGTAATAAAGTGTGTTAAATAAGTCGTGACAAATTCATGTTGCATGCAAGAATGTGTCTTGAATAAACTATGAGGAATGCATGCGCAAATGAGGTTTTTTTGTTACTTATTTCTTTATTTTTCTATAAATCACTTTTATAGAGAAAAGAAAATTTTGTGAAGTGAATAAAATTGTTTATAAGGTGCTTTAAATTTTCTCCTTTACTCCTATTTTTTCTCAAACACGGGGTTAAAAATTCAAATTTAATATTTAGATATGAGATACATTTTATTAAAAATAATACTTTTAAAAATAGGGTTGCAAGACTTTGATGGCATGTAAGATGGCCATCAATTATTTATCATGGGTATAATTGACCAAATTTCCATCATGCAACTAGTTATTCATAAATTATAGTAAATTCCATTTTTGCATTAAAATGGCACCCAAACCTTTTTATAGTAAATTTCCTAACTAGGTCACTTGACCTAATATTAAACCTAGAACCCTAATAAATATGTTCAATATAGAAAAACCCTAAAATAGACCCTACAAACCCTAGGGTCTATCTCTTTATATTTCCCTAGGAAACATTTAAAGCTAATTACTACTAAAATAAGGTCATCTAGCCTTACTTATAGGGTTTTAACTAACTTAATAAACTACAAGATTCAACTATTAAAATTCAAGTTTGGTTTTTCTTAGGCCATCACCTTGTTCCTAAACATTCCTAGTGTGCATTTATTTGAGGCACAGAATCCTACCTTATACCCTTTGATATTCATTCAGTTTGGAGTATTTTTCAACAACACAAACATATATGTGAAAAATTAAAATTATTTAATTTTATTAATGTTACCTATGAGTGAAAAAATACTCTCTAAGTTGAATCATTCAATTTTTCCTTGAAATGAAGGTTGGGAGTGCATATGTGTGATGCAGGCCAAAATTTCTTTGCTTCACTAAAATGCATGTCTAGAATTCATTTATTGGCAAATATGATTGATTCAAATTGTAGATTTCTTATTTAATGATTTTACACACTTTCATTGTTATCATCTTTACTTAGACTTCATTTCCAAACAAGAAATCGAAATTAGTCCTATTTGACTCCATTCTCCTTACCTATTTATCTCCAAATCCTAACTAGATCACTTGACCTAATCTTAAAAGTAAAAACCTAAAAAATATGTACAATATAGAAATCCCTAAAGTACCATGCAAACATTGTGTTATCTCTTCATCTATCCCTTAGGAACATGTAAACCTAATTACTATAAAATAAGGTCAACCAGCTTTACTTATAGGGTTTTAACCAAGAAGCTACAAGTTTCAACTATTAAAATTAAAGTTTGATTTTTCTTAGTTCATCACTTTGTTCCCAAAAATCATTGGTGTGCATTTATTTGAGGCATAGAAACCCTGCCTTTACCCTTTGAAATCCATGCAATTTGGAACATTTTTTAACAACACAAAAATATATGTTAAAAATTGAAATTTTTAATTTTATTAATATTTCCTACAAGTAAACAAATACTCTCCAAGTTAAATCGTTCAATTTGGCCTTGAAATGAAATTTGGGCATGCATTTTTGGGAAACAATGCATTACTGCCTTGTTTTGCAGTAGTCAAAGAGATGGCAGGAGGAGGTACTGAAAAACTGAAAGAACTAATGGTAGGGGTCCAGAGGGAATATGTGGGTGGCAAAAAATATCCATCTGGATCATTCCTCCCCCCTAAGGAAGAAATCCCCATTGCGTTTACTTCCTCCATGAGATAAGGAAAATTCTGTTGAACTTGGTATTGGATTTGTCGAAGATGTCATGGACCTGCTGACAAACATGTTGGATGTGTTCAATAAATTTGGTTGATTTATCAGCCTTAGATAGTATATGTGTGGATTTTTTCTGTGTGGCCACATGAGGTATGGCAACATCGGGCAGCGACACACCTAGGGTCATATCAATGAAGTGTTGGACCTGACAATGTAGAGGAACCTCTGTGGGTGAGGAGAAAATTTCCTCGTATTCCTCCACGACTTTGTCCATATATTGCTACTATGCAGGGGAGACTTGTTTCGAGGTTGTGACCATAATATTATTCTTTTCATGTGGGCGAATTATAATGAAAATAAATTTCCTGGTTTGGGAAACAAGCTTACTACATTGTTTTGCACTAGTCAAAAAGATGGCAAGAGGTGGTACTACCTCTGGTATCCTGTACAATTTATTTCCAAAAGTAATAACGATAGAACGAGGCCTAGACTCATACACAACATCTCTCTTCCACAAATATGGTTGGCCCAATAATACATCAGACACATCAAGAGGAGCAACATCACATAGTACCTCATCCGTGAATGGCTTGATGTTGTACAGAAGGAGGCACTGCTGGCGAATGTAGAGATCTCTTCCTTGGTGAAGCTATCCAATGTTATACAAATGCAGGTGTGCTATGTTCGGTAGGTTGAGTTGCTTCATGACCTCTTCTTAAATGAGTTTCTTTTGGCTTCCGCTATCAACAAGGAATTGTAGTGGAGAACCCTTCACCCACATCTGCGAATGGAAGAGGCGCTCCCCCTCCTCTGGATCCTTGGGATCCTCTCTCTGGAGCTTGGTTGTGGAAATAATGGCACTGGGATCTACATCAATGACCTGCTTCACTTTTTCATCGCCCTTATCTTGTTCAGACTCGAGATCTGAACATGCATATGATTCGGGTGCCTTCAGTTCAGCCACCAGCAACTGCTTGGCCCCACACTTGTTTTGGTTGTGCGTGGAGTTAATATGAAATTCACACCACTTCCCCATGTCCTTATTTGGATTTGTGGTGTTGTTTTGAGTCACCCCGCTTTGGGTTTTCCCCTTGTTCTGCGGTTCGAGGGGTCTTGTCCCTGGCTTCGGATTCGTGGATCCAAAGTCTCACTTCTTCTTCTTAAATTTCTACTTGATCATGGTGGCATAGCGATATGTCGTGCCAAGCAAGGTAATGTTGAGTAAATCCATTTCCTCCTAAATGTATATCTGCAAACAGTTGTGGTACTTGAGCACCAAATGTATCTCTAACTCTTCAATACCCAACTTTGTGCGCAAGGTATGGAACAAATTTGTGAGTTCGTGCACATCTTGATCCCTTTGTTGCTACAACTTGGTCCATTGGATGTACTTGTCCTCATAGCTCCCCGTAAGGTAATATTGTTCCTTGATGCCATCTCGGAACAAATTCGAAGTGGGTGCAACCGAGAACAGAGAGGATTCCCTCTCGTCCTTCTGCTCATAATAGGTTTCCCACAAGTCTTTGACAAGGGGGGCAGCTTTGAGAAGTGCAAAAGTAAGCTTTTCTCGGTCGGAGAAATCATGGACCGAGAAATAACCTTCCAGCAAATTCAACCATCTATCTATGGTGTCTACATTTATCTGGCCTTCAAATATAGGAATGTCAAAGTTTACTTATACCTTGAAAGGAGAGGCACCTACAGAGTGGTTTTTGCATGTCGATGTGCCTACAGTGGCCAACCATTGAAGGATCTCAGAAAAGTTATCCATCATCGAATTCATTTGTTTCTCGAGGGCCTCCTCGAGAAATAATTTGATAGGATCTCCTACTCCCTCATATTTATTTTCTTCCGCCATGGGCAGTCATCAGGGTTTGTGAGGCTGTTCTTGCAAGGGTTCAACCAGATTGATCCCTAACTCCTTATACCCTGACATCGTTGGGGACATGCAAAGAAAAATAGAGAAAGAGCAGACCACTCTGATACCACTGATCCATATTTATGCAGGAACACAATAAAATACGAAAATATATATAAACATAGAGATGCAGTGGAAACAATACTTCATTTCATTCAAATCGAATAACAGAAATATGCTTACAGACACAATGAAAATAAACTAGCTAGGGCACTAGTAGCTTATCTCTGAGAAGATATGTGGTGGCTACAGGCCTCAAAACTATGTTACAATGACACTTGAATGCCTATTTATCATTTAGAAACTATGGAAAATCCTAAACCTCCAAAATCCTAACTCTAGGAGATGAAGCGCCAAAACTATGGTCCCTGTTTGGGTAAATTGTTACATCAATCTTCCCAGGGACTTAACTTTGGCATACAATCTATGTTTGACATACTCAATACCTCGTTATAAATATCTATCAGAGGAATACAACTTTTGATGTGAGCAATATCGAAGGAAATTCCATTTTTCTTACATTTTTCCCCAAAAACGTCGTTTAGGGCCTCAAAACAGCTCCATAAGTTCGGGACCCGAAAAATTGCTAAAAATAGTAAGTTGTGCTGAAACTTAAAAAAATAAAGAACTAATGGTGGGGGTTCAAATGGAATATGAGGGTGGCCACCAATATCCACCTGGATCATTAGGGCCTCAAAATGGCTCTTGAAGTTCATGACCCAAAAAAACTGCTAAAAATAGTAAGTTGTACTGAAACTGACAATTTGAAAGAAATGATGGTGGGGGTCCAAAGGGAATAGGTGGGTGGCCACCAATATCCACCTAGATCATTCCTCCCCCCCTTAGGAAGAAATGGTCCCCATTGTGTTGAGTTCCTCCATGAGATGAGGAAAATTTTGCTGAACTTGGTATTGGATTTGTCGAAAATCTCATGGACCTATTGGCGAATGTGCTGGATGCGTTCAATAAACATGGTTGCTTTATCAGCCTCAGACAATATATGTGTAGATTTTGTCTATGTGACTGCATGAGGTATGGCAACATCAAGCAGCAGCACACCTAGGCTCAGATCAATGGAGTGTTGGAACTGAAAATGTAGAGGAACCTCTGTAGGTGAGGATAAAATGTCCTCGTATTCCTCCACAACTTTGTCCATCTACTGTTTTCATGGATGGGAGCCCTATTTTGAGTATTTGGCCACAATATTCTTCTTTCCTTGTGGGTGAATTTTAATGCAAATAAATTTCCTGGTTTGGGAAACAAGCTTATTCCGTTGTTTTTCTATAGTCAAATAGATGGCAGGAGGTGGTACTACCTCCGATATCCTGTACAATTTATTTCCCAAAGTACTAACGACAGAACAAGGCCTAGAATCATAAAAATAATATCACTTCCACAGGTATGGTTGGCCCAATAATACATCAGACACATCAAGAGGAACAACATCACATATTACCTCATCCGTGAATGGGTTGATGTTGTACGGAAGGCGGCACTACTAGAGAACGTGGAGATCTCTTCCTCGGTGAACCCACCCAGTGGTATACGGTTGCAGGTGTGCTATGGTCGGTAGTCCAAGCCGCTTCACGATATCTACTGAAATGTGGTTCTTTTGGCTTCCACTATCAACAAGGATTTACAGTGGAGAACCCTTCACCAACATTTGTGAATGGAAGAAGCGCTCCCCCTCCTATAGATCCTCGGGATCCTCCCTCTTGAGCTTGGTGGTGGTAACAATGGCACTAGGATCCACATCAATGATCTTCTTCCCTTTATCATCGCCCTTGTTTGGTTTAGACTCAGGATCAAAACATGCATCTGATTCGAGTGCCTTCAATTCAACCACCAGCAACTCTTTGGCCTGACACTCATTTGTGTTGTGCGTGGGGCTATTATGAAATTCACACCACTTCCCCGTACCCTTATTTGGATTTGTGGTGTTGTCCTGAGTCACCTCGCTTTGGCTTTGCCCCTTGTTTTTCGGTTCGAGGGCTCCTTTCCCTGGCTTTGGATTTTTGGATCCAAAGTCCCACTTTTTTTGCTTAAATTTCTGCTTGATTTTGGCGGCATAGCGATATGCCATGCCAAGCAAGGTGATGTCGAGGAACTCCATTTCCTCCTAAATGTATCTGTGAAAATAGCTATGGTACTTTAGCACAAAATGTCTCTCTAAATATTTGATACCCAACTTTGTGTGCAGGGTATGGAACAAATTCGTGAGTTCATGCACATCTTGATCCTTTTGTTGCCGCAGCTTGGTTCATTGGATGTACTTTTCCTCATAGCTCCCCACAGGTTAATATTGTTCCTTAATTTTGTCTCGAAATGAATTCCAAGTGGGTGTGGTCGATAACAGAGAGGGTTCCCTGTCATCCTTCTGCTCACAGTAGGTTTCCCACCAGTCTTTGACATGGGGGGCAGCTTTCAGGAGTGCAAAAGTAATATTTTCTTGGTCGGAGAAATCATGGACCGAGAAATACCCTTCCAGCAATTCAACCATCTATCTACAACATCTGCATCTATCTTGCCTTCAAATACAATAATTTCAAATTTGACCCGTACCTTGAAAGGAGAGGTGCCTCCAGAGTGGCTGTTGGATGTAGATGCACTGCCGGTGGGCAATCGTTGAAGGATCTAGGCAAAGTTATCCATCATCACATTCCTTTGTTTCTCGAGGGCCTCCTCAAGTAATAATTTGATAGGATATTTCTTTTATTTTTCCATGGGAGGCCATTGGGTTTTGCAAGGCTTATCTTGCAAGGGTTCAACCAAATCGAGCCCTAACACCTTATACCCTGACATCGTTGGGGATATGCAAAGAAAAACATAGAAATAGCAGACCGCTCTAATATCATTGATCCTTATTTATATATGAATGAAATAAAATACATAAATAGATATAATCATAGAGATACAATGGAAATAATACTTCATTTCATTAAAATCAAATAACAAAATATGCTTACAAACATAACGAAAATAAACTATCTAGGGCATTGGTAGCTTATCTATGAGAAGAGATGTGGCGGCTATAGGCCTTTAACTATGTTACAATGAATCTCGAAGGCCCATTTATTGTTTAGAAACAATGGAAAACCTTAAACCTCCAAAAACCTCACCCTAAGAGAGGAAGCGCTAAAGCTATGGGCCCCATTTGAGTAAATTGGTATACGATCTCCGTTTGACATGCTCAATACCTAGTTAGAAAGATCTATCCAATGACTACAAATTTTTTGTGAGAAACATCAAAGGAGATTCCATATTTCTCTCAATTTTCCCAAAAAAACGTCATTTAGGGCCTCAAAACCGCTTCGGAAGTTTAGGACCCGAAAAACTGCTAAAAATAGTAAGTTGTGCTGAAACTGAAAAAATGAAAGAATCAATGGTGGGGGTTCAAATGGAATAGGTGGGTGGCCACCAATATCCACCTGGATCAGTAGGGCCTCAAAACGGCTCAGGAAGTTCAAGACCCAAAAAACTGTTTAAAATAGTAAGTTGTACTGAAACTAAAAAACTGAAAGTACTAATGGTGGGGATCTGTTGAGGCCTCAGAATTCCGTTGTCAAAACATGGGGGAAAACCACCTGGTCCAGACCTTAAAGCATCTCCTTTTCCATTTGGTGTAGTGGCTCCGACTGGGGATAATGGGACTAGTTTCCCAATAAGGATGATTTTGGGGGTGTTTTGATTATACAACATGCAAGGAAAATGATTCTAATCTATCACATGCATCTATATAAACTATTTATTCTACTATATACCTGTGATGTTTCTTCCTTTATGCGATCTAAAAAGATATCCTTCAACTATTAGTAATGCATATTATTTAACAGTTGAAAGAGATGAAAATTATTTAAGATGATTCTTCTAAAAAAATAGTTTTATTAGAAGAATTATGAAAAATATATCTCATTAATTATGCGTGAGTATATATTCAATAAGAAATCATAGAAAAATATTAGAACGGAAGTGCATGTAACATTCATCTATAATAATGTTTCAAATATATAATGCAATAAAAAGATGACTGTCAATCTATAAAGAAAGACTTAATACAAGTGAATAGAAGTACCATATGTACGAATTTCTACTCATGTAAACTGACAGTAATTGATATGCTCCTCTTCACTTTCAAGAAATTTAAAGAGTACAGTAGTGTAACATTAGTTAAATAGCTTTAATTTTCAAAAGATAACATACTGTGTTCCATTAATTCATCAAAGCATTCACAACCTTACAATAGTGCATTCTTTGCAAAAAAATTTGGCAAATTTATGGACCCTTCTCTAAATGCATGAGAGGGGCTTAAATACTAAAATAACTATGTTCTAAAATAGATTATTACAAAAAAATAGAGGAGGTATCAAACAACCAGCCTTGTAAGACTAAATATGACTACAATCTAGGAAAATAAAGTAACAATATGACTTATGAGTTCCGATCTTTCTTTTGGATTTCCCCCCGAATTTGAAAAATATTTAGCATTGTCTTGAGCTGAGATGGCTGCGAAATCTGTGATCTGACCTGTCCCTTGAATACTACATTTGAGAGTGTTGGATGCGACCTTCTTGTCGAATCTGTTAAAGAATACAGGTTATGGTATTGATGATAAGGTTTGATCACAAAATTCCAATAATTTTCTTGATCAAACTTATTTACCTTTTTAATTATTCCATCATGTGTTTCTGCCTTTTGTTTCTAGTTGTTTGAATTCTCAGAGCACCTCAGACATGTACTCTTTGATAATTTCTTCTTTCACAAGATGTTCACACACAGATTCAGTAATTTCATTTGCCAACTTGAATGCTTTCTCTGCTGCTTTATCTTTGGTTCCCAATCTTTGAATAAGATTTCCTTGTGGGACTTATCTACCTGGGGTAGATCAGCTTCCTTGCCTGAGTCTAATGCTTTCCATTGAATGTGTTCATTGATTTTCTTCTCGATCTTCTCACATTCAAGTTTCTGGATAGCTACTTGTTGGATCAATATTTTACTTGAGTCACAGTAAGAGCCAGTAATAGAAGCTTGTTGGCAAAATACATCTTGTTGTTGCTTTAACTTAGAATTTACATACAATGCTTCCTTTATGAATTTCTCTAACTGTGGCTGGCTTTGTAATCGGGTCATTGTTGCTTCCAATTGTTTTTGCTTCTTAGTAATTTTTACTTGATGCTGACTCTCAAATATTTTTTAAATTGGACCATCTTTGATTTCATTTTCTCGTTGGAGTTAGACTCTTCTTGCTGTAACAACCTCTCTAATTCTTGTATTCTATCTTCTTTCTGATTTAGTAACATTTTAACCTCAGTAGCTTTATCAACATTGGAAATAGCATATGCCCCTGAAAACTGTGATAGTTTGGTTAAATGTTTAGTAGGATCAGCTAGAGGATCCTTCCATAAAACGTCTACTACTTCATTTGTAAGATCTAAGACTTTCTTATCAATTCTTCTCCTTTTTCTTTTCTTGACTACAGCCTTGTGGCTAGAACTGTAGAATACATCCAGCAAAGGTATTTCCTCAAATTGTGACACTATGTAGGATAATCCAGAATGATCTCTCGATCATGAGTTTCTGGAACTTGTTGTAGCGGAGTAACAGATTCCACTAGTTTCTGGGAATGGTCAGGTGTCTGAAAACTAGCAGCTTGATCAGTGTTGGGATTTTTAGGAGTATTTATTGCTTTAGAAAACTCATCCCATTCGCTACTTAAATTATTTTTTTGGGACTTTCTTGATTGATCAAGTGTATCTTGACTGTGCTGAACTTCTTGAGAAGTTGATTATGTTCCGTTACTTCCTTTTTTCTCCTGCATCTCAATCTCTTGGATTACTTGATCAATTATCTTTTCTATGTTTTCCTTTCTATGTTCAGATTCATTTTCAGAATGATCTAAATTGTGAGATTGATGCTCTGATTGACCTCACTCATCTTCAGACATGTCTTTCACTTCATTATCCAATCTAATACTTGGAGTAGGTCTGTTGACATCTTCAATAGTTAACAAATCTAGAGGAATATTTTCCAATATCTTACTTTTATATGCTTGGAAGGCTTCCAAGTCATCTTGATTGAGTTGATTGGATGAAATCTTGAGTACATCTAAAAAAAATTCAATTCCTTGAAAGAAATCATCAAATACATCTATTTCTTTCACAGAAGGCTTCATTTTGAGCTCCGTGACGTATTTTTTAATTACATCATTCGGATCATATGGCCATTTTGGCATTATGGCCAAATTCAGAAAATTAACCTTTAAAACTTCTTTTTAGGCATGACCAATATCAAAAAGTGAAAAATTACCACACTGTAAAGGGAAATTAGGCCAAACAACCTTCTTAGCATCTTGAAGCTGTTTAGAAATTCCATTTACAAGACGCTGGCAAGCTATCTCTCTTGCAAGTAACTTATCAGTAACATAATATGGTAGGACATGAGGAAGGAGAAGAATAACCCTCAAATACTCTAATATATGTGAAACTTTCCTTTGCAAACCATCTAGCAACAAAAAGAATGTCTTTACTAGCCTCTTTCGAAACCTTAGGGGCTTTCTCATTGAATATCATCTAGTGCATAGGTAACATGACTCTATGGAAAATTTTGTAAAAATGTAAATGGAAGTCTGAATCCAAAATGGATTTGTGGTAAATGTGGATTGTAGTAGGGTCTTAGGTCATCCATTTCCATCCCACGGTTGGAAAAATAGAAGAAAATAAAATTTCTTCCATGACTTAGGCACTCATATAAAAGGGAGGTATTTCTCTAGATGAAACACTTCTTTTACTCCTATACTCCATGATGTGTTTAGTTAAATTATCAGATAGGATATTTTCCCAATTCAAAATTAAAGAATTGACGATTGCTTTAATTAATGGGACCCAATCTACAGAAAAGCTAGTAGTTTGCATATAATCTAGACAACATATCGACATCATAACAGTAAGGGGAAGGAATTTAGGCAATTGGGTAGGTACCGATTTTATCTCGCTTATGTTTCCTTGGTCTTCTTTCCATTCCTTTATGACTTTCATTAGATCTGGATTTTTTGTTCTAAAACTCTAGAAAAAATCTTTGTCATATTTCTGTAGTGGAGAGAGTAGGTGGTACATTTCTTGTAAGTCTTCTTCCTTGAATGACCCAATATTCTCACCTTTTGAATCTTTGAATGTTCTATCTTCTATGCTTAAGTGGTTGATTATCCACTTAACCATGTCTGTATAGGGAAGAATCTTTGGCCTTGTTGCTACCTTATGGATGAATGAACATGCAACGTTGAAATAAGTTGCGTCTGAAGTAGCTGATGCGCCTGTTGTAGCGACTTTGGTTATTACCCTTGGGATTTCATCCTTGAAAATCTTATACATTGTTTCCCATGGTGAAATGTCGCAATCCTTGTTGCAGGTGGTTTCTGAAAATAGGGGAGACATATCTGAGTCTTCAGTAGACGATGCTTTATCAATTTCTTTGCCTTTCTTATTCATTTCAATTTTTCTCACTCCGTTAAGTGGTCTCCTGATTTCAATCGAGCAGAGAAAACATTAAAAATACATAGAACATGGAGGAAAACAGAATTGAAAAAATTGTGGCATTCAATCACTTCAACACATGCTCGAAATAGATATGAATCTATCAAAACCTTACTTCGATTAAATGTTATTAATCACCAATAATATTTTTAAATCAAATATCTTACACCTTCACGTGAAATTTCTATTGATAAATTTAAAGAGTTGATTCTCGTATTTTGGTTTGATTTGACATGAGTCATTTCGCATCGCATATCGCAACTTATAGCTATTTCCATTTATGATGTTACCCATAAATTCTGCGAAACGCGATCTGCGCAAATCGCACATCCCAACTTTTATGTGGTAAAAAAAAATTATTTTAGTTATATCCTGCGAAATGTGAAATACGCTTTCAAGAAATCATGTCACTGCCCTCTATTAGACCTTGAAGCTTTATGTTCATTACTTTATTGGCTTGTTGGGTCCGCTTAATCACACCTTTTACTGAATTTAATATAAGGTGATCGTTTAAATGGGGTGCGATGCCATAAAGGAATTATAATGGTGATTAGGGAGTTTGCAATAAGATTTTGATATGGCTTTGGAAAGAGCTTAGCACACATCATAGCTTGCGTGAATTACTGGATTTAAAGTCGTTTTAAGTTTGTAAGCTATGCAAATTTTGATGCGCACTAAGGAATAAAAGCGGATAAGAAAAAAGAAACTTTATTTCCTAAAGTTTTTTTACTTAAGGCTAAAATTTAAATGAAATTAATTTCCTAATTATTTTTAATTGATCCCAAATTATTAAAATAAGTGGGGGGTGTTGTATAGCACAATAATTTCCAATTCACTTGGGAGAACTAGCTATCTCTAACTAACTTTTTGAAATTTCTGAAACATTTTTTAAATAAAAATAGTTGCAGGAATGAATTTCAAGCAAATAATATGTTACTAAGCAATGAAATTTCTCTTAATTACAATTCATAAGAATCCCTCTTTTAAAGATATAAGTATGAAAAACTATATCAGTATTTAATCAGTTCAAAAAGATAAATAAGGTGGCTCTTACAGATCAGCTTTATAAATATTTACTCTTTTATCACAGGTAGAGTCTCTGATCCAATAGGAAATTTAAGCTCTTGGCATGGTTACCTTTTACCCAGAAACTATTCATTATCCCATCCAATGTTTCTTACAATTTCCAAAAATAAATTCTAACTTTATACAATTGATCTTTTTTGAAACTTTTTCTTTTTTTAATATCATATTTTTATTTACTTAAAAGCCATTGTCTTGGCTTGGTAACCAAATAATGACAATTTTATTCACTAGTTGTAATTAAACTGATTAGGATGGCTCTTAATGAGACCCATTTTCCTCTTGATATAATCTCAAGTCATTACCATGTTTTGGTAGGCAGTATTGGTAATGTCAATTCAACTATTTCCCTATGAACATGGTAAAAAATCTCGTAATGAGACTTTTTATCTTTTAATATTTTCTAGTATAATCTTTTTTGAATTTCTTTCAAAAATTGATAAGCTTTCTCAGATGGGGTGAATCATTGGTCCTTTTAAGGATTCTGGATGATAATGTTGAGTTTTAGATTGATTTTCTGTAAAAGAGTCTTTACTATGTTAAGGATTATTTTCTTGACTGATAATAGAATAATCATGCTATAAGGATGAGAGTTCATCAGAGAATAAATAACTTCAGTGAAATTGCATCTTTTAGTGAAAAATAAAATATTTTTTTCTTTCAAATCTTTTGATTGTTTCCTTAACACTTCTTATTTCTATAAGAAATAAATCAAAAAGGATCATCTGAGATATTTATTTGAAAAGCCAAAAATTTATACTAAGCAACTTTTATTTTTCTAAGGGAAAGAAAAAGACACTAGTATACAAGGAATAGAAGGGGTTACCTTCTATGAAAAGTAGTTTTTCAAAATTTTCCCATTAACAGGCAAAGAATCTCTTTTTCCTGATAGATCTTGCAATAAGAATGTTGATGGGCCTATTTCTTCAATTATTTGAAATGGACCTAGCCATAGTTTTTGAAACTTCGCATGTTTACCTTTTTCCTCATGGGCTTTGTCCCATTTCAATACTAGATCATCAATTTGAAAAAAATTTGGAGTAACATAAGTTGAAAATGAGGCTTTTACTATCTGTTGATGATGTGCATGAGTATGCTTATATTTTTCTCTTTCTTCTTCTAACTTAAGAATTTTACATTGTCTAAGTTGTAAAATAGAAGAAGGAGATTCATAAATAAATTGTACTAAGGAAAGAGAGGGAATAACTACATTGGTAGGAGGAACAACTTCTTTCCTATAAACAAGATTGAATGGAGAAGTGCCAATAGAATATTTTTGAGTTATTCATTCTACCTAAAGAGAAAATATTAATGATTTATGCCAGTTTATTTGGTTTTGATCAACAGTTCTTTTGATTATTCTAATCAAGTTTTTATTCGTGGACTCTGCTAAACCATTTCCTTACAAGTAATAATTTACAGAATACTTAAGTTTAAAACCTATTTTGATTGCAAATTCTATCATAGCAGTTCCTGAGAAGTAAGATGCATTATCAAACATTAAAGCAGTAGGTAAACCAAACCTAGTTATGATATATTGGTTGATGAAATCATTGATATTCTCAAAATTGGCTACCTTTAATGGAATTTCTTCCACCGATTTAGTAAAGTGATCTGTAGCTATGAGAATATATCTATGTTGTTTGGAAGAGTTAAAAACAATCTCATTGATTATATCTGATCCCCATTGTTCAAATGGTCATTCGATATTGATTGGCTGTAATGGGAAAGTTGGCTTCCTTTGTCTTCCAGATGCACTTTGACACACTTTGAATTTTCTTGCATATTCATGAGCATCTTTGAAAAGTGTAGGAAAATAGTAACCTGCATGCATGATTTTGTGTGCTATCGTATTTCCTCCAAAATTTCCTCCAACTGGTCCATCATGAAGTTCCTGCAAGACTTTATTTGCTTCATATTTTTCTAAGCATCTTAGTAGTACAGAATCAAAATTTCTCCTAAACAAAACATAATTTATTAATTCATATTGCTTGGCCTTTAATCTTAAAGCCCGTTTCATTTTGTAACTGATTTGGGTCGCAGCATATCCATTCTTCAAATATAATATGATATCAGCGTATTGAGATTGTGCATAGTTGATGCTTACCTCTGATATTTTCACATTGTTACCTAAATCTTCTTCTGATAATAGATGGGATGCTCCTGTAAGCATTATTCAAAAACCTTGACCTCTAAAAATTTTAGAGGGTCTTATTTCTACATCATATTCTTGTAAAGCGATAACCCAGTTAGCCCTTTTCTCTCCTAATTCTCTTTGCATTAATAGTTGTCTCACTGCAAAGAATGGAACTATGATTTTGGTGTGACTTTTTAGGAGAAATGGCCTGAAATTATTTATAGCCTTAAAGACAACAAATGCTTGCTTTTCAACAGATGAATAATTTAGTTCTACACCTTGAAAATTGGAACTGAAAAATGATATTGGTGATTCAATTTGTTGGTCATTAAGCTGTGTTAAAACATCAGCGTATGATGTATCTGATGAAAAATTATATAAAGTAAAAAGGATTAAAAAATTGGGGGTAGTTAGAAATGGAGCATTGACAATGGATTGTTTAATCAAATCAAACACTTCTCTTTCATTATGTCCCCATCTAAAGACTGAATTTTTCTTAATCATGTTTTGTAATGGTAAAACTTTTTGTGAAAAGTTAGGGACAAATATTTTAAAAAAATTAATTTTCCCAAGAAACAACTGCATAGTTTTCTTGTTGTGAGGGAAAGGAATTCTTTTAATCTCTTCAATTCTTTCAGGATCAATATAGATACCTTTTTTGACATAATGAATCCTAAAAGTTTTCTTTCATCTAATACAGAAAAATGATTTTTTGGGGTTTAATGAGATGCCATACCTTTTACATCGCTCAAAGACTTGCTTTAGGTCATTCACATGATTGGTTACTTGCTTAGAAAAGACTATAACGTCGTCTAAATAAATAACCACTGATTTATTTATGAGACCCCTAAAATTTGTATCCATACCTCTTTGAAAAGTGGCACCTGCATTAATTAATCCAAATGGCATCTTTTGATAGGTGTAAGTACCTCACTTAGTCCTAAACGTAGTCTTTAGTCGGTCATCTAGATGTAAAAGGATTTTGTTATATCCTGAGAATCCATCTAAAAAGGACATAAGTTCAGAAACAACTACTGTTTGTTGTACTTGTTCCATGGTCGGTAATGGAAAGTTGACCTTTTGACATGCTTTGTTTAAATTCCTAAAATAAATACAAATTCTAATATCACCATTTTTCTTCCTAACATGTACCAAATTTGATACCCATTTAGAATGCCTGACTGGAAAGATGATTTTTTCCTTGAGGAGTTTATTCAACTCTGTTTTGATTTGATTTTCAAGATTTGGGTGAATCTTCCTCAATTTTTGTTGTAAATGTTTCTCATCTAAAATCATAGGAATTATGTGTTGAATCACAGAAGTATCATATGTTTTAAGATCAGTATAATCCCAAGAAAAGACACTTTTGTACGTTCTAAATAACCTGATAAATGATAATCTTTCTTCGAAAGATAGACCAAGACCTAGATTTATATTTTTAGTTTTTTCGTCAGTTCCCATATTTACTAACTCAAATCTTAAGGTAGATCTTTGAGTTTTCAGTTAGTAACTCTTTTAAACCTATATTTCAGATCATATAGGTCTTCTAACTTGACAACAGACTTGGGAATAGGCTTTTCGTCTTGTTCCTTCTTAATCTGAATGTCAGTTCATTTTCATCCAAAATTTGATTATCATAAGATCCTTCATATGTTAAGAAATCTATGATATTTGAATCATTATTGAATACACTCCAATTGGTAATATTATCAGGAACAAATGGTTTAAAAATTAATTCAATGGAAAATCTATCGAGACTAAACTCTTGAGATGGAATTAACTTTGATGCTACATTAGCCCTTAGATTTGCACTAGCATTCTGCATTCTAGGCATAGAAGAAATATTAAAGGCTAAGAAATGAGTGGTTAATTCTTGGACTAATGATTGATAATTCTTTAAATGTCTAGAATTACAATGAATAGTATTTCTTACCTATCTAACAATGATTTCTGAATTTCCTAGGACTTTCAGATATTTGATATTAAGATCAATGGCTTTGTACAAACCTTGGACTAATGCTTCGTATTCAGATATATTTTTTGGACAATTGAATTCTATTCTGCAGGATAACATGGTTTTTTCTCCTTATGGGCGTATTAAAATATAGTCAACGCCTGCACCATCTTCAAATTTATAACCGTCAAAATAAAGAATCCAAAATAAAGAATTAACTATTGCTTTATCTACAAAAATTATACATTCCGAACTATTTGTCTGGGAAAAATTCTCGATCTGAGAAACAACTGCATTATCAAAGAAAGGTGACGGTTGAGCATTCAAATTTCCCAAAAATGACTCTACTGATTTTTTTCCAATAATTTTATTATTGAATGCTACTGCCTTATTTACTCCTTCAAGATCGGTGGTTATATGTTTCCTTAACTTTTCATTATCTACCCGGATTTTATTTGGCTTTCCATTATATGGTAGCCACATATGCAACCAGTCTGTTGCAAAATATACATGAATTTTTTCAGACCAGTCTCGGCTTAAAACTAAGTTGTAAAACTCAGGAATATCAGCGACCAGTATATCAATTATTTGAGTAACCTTGGGGTTTGGTGAAAATATGATAGAAATATAATTTATTTCTTCTACCACCTCTACTCTGGTTCTATCAAGTTGTACTATATGAACAGGGGAACTCTGAGGAGTTATGTTCAACTTAGCACAGACTGATTTTGGCATTATATTAGAGGAAGCCCCCCAGTCTATTAAACAATTATGAACATTTTTATTATAGATCTCATAGGTCAAGAGAAATGGAGGAGTATGAGAGATGGATCGATTACCTATCATAATCAAGTCTATAGCATCTATTTTAGTTGAAGGAGAAGGTGGCTTGCCCATTTCATTAGTAGCTTGTACTATTACTAGAGCAGGTAAGGTTGAAGCAAGAACCGCAGTTAAGTCTCTAAGTAATATTTTATGTTGTTGCTTTAATTTAGTAAGCTCATGAATTGAAATTTTGGCCCTAGTTTTCTTCATCTCTTCAACTAAATTTTACTCAATAGAGTCTGAGACTACCATTTTCTTAGATGTAGGTGGAGTATCTGAAGTAATGAGACTTGTTTGTGTAGCCTTTGAAGTATACTTTTTGCTTACCATTTTATCCTTAGCAGGTATGTTATGAAAACATCTCCAAAAAGAGAAGAAAAGAGATATCAATGCCTTAGAAATAAGCCACTTCGAGGGGGCAACCTCCAATACATTACATGAATGAACAATTATTGGATGATACAAATTACAAAACCTCCTTTCTATATATAGGAGTCCATGGGACCACAATGTAATCCTAACCGAACTAACAATAATAATTTAAGGGCATAATAATAACAATATGGGGGTTACAGGGCTACAATAATAACAATAAGGGGATTAGACTAACAACAATAAGGGACTATACTAGTAATATAGGGACCTAACATGCCCCTTTCCTTCAAAAAAGTGTTGTCCTCAATGCTTGAGTAGCTCTGGGTGCTTCTGTATAAAATTCTCACCCTCCCATATAGAATCTTCAGTGGGTAAGTTCTTCCACTTGATGAGATACTCTGAAATTGATTGATTTCGTGGCTTTCGAGTTCTTGTTTCCGTGACCGCTTCAAGTTCCAATATGATTTTTCCTTCCTCATCAAGTTTTGGAAATATTCTTTGAACTGGAAGATTTTCACCTATAACCTTATTTAAGCATGAAACATAGAAAATTGGATGCACTCCTGAAGAAGCAGGAAGCTCCAATTTGTATGCCATAGTACCAATCTTTTGCAACACCTTGTAAGGACCATAGTACGTTGGTGATAAATTATTATCCTTCTTAGCTTGCTTGAGGGACATTTGTTTGTATGGTTGTAGCCATAAAAATACCCAGTCTCCTACATCAAATCTTCTCTCGTTGTGATGTTGATCTGCCTGTTGTTTCATTTGATTTTGTGCCAAATTCAGGTTACCCTTTAAGAGTTGGAGAACTTCTTGTTGATGCTCGATGTGATCTTCCATTGCTTGAACCTTTGAATTTTCTCTTAAAGATGATGTGATGGATGGTGGATGATACCCATAAAGTTCCATAAATGGGGTCATTTTAGAATCCAATACTGATATCTATTCTACAATATGCCCTTGGAATCAATTCAACTTGATTCTTCAAACAAGACTTATGCAATTCGGAAAAAAATACACACCTTTTACTTGCTTTTGAGGAGCTCGAAATTGAAATTGAATTATCTCTATAATTTTAGATCCTAAATATCTGAAATTCAGCCCTGTAGTAGCCCTCTAAAGCTTCTTTCAAATGCCACAAGTCTGACCTATTTTGGATTCTTCAAGGCAAGGTTATGTCCAATCTCCCACAATGACCCAATTATGGATTGGTTTAGTAGAGTGACATTGTACGAATTTCCATGTGTCATTGTTTCCTCCTTTGGCTCTGAAATTGATAGAAAGGAAACTATGTTCCATGTACTTGCGGCCACTTTTTACAACATTCCAATCCAATGCTCAGAGCGAGAGTTATGAATATTTTCCCACGATCACCTCTTTGATATGAAATTCGGGAGCCTGAAAAATCCCTAACGTCCACAGACCATATCTCCGCAAATATTGTGAACCAAGCTCTGAAATTTTGTGACAATGTTCCTCAGGATTCCAACTTCACACTCTAAACATTTCATCTTCTGAACCTTTATAGAAAAACAATTATAGCGAAAATTCCACGATGACCTATTTAGGTTAAATTCAAGAGTCTACAAAAAGAAATAACTTCCATAGATCATATCTCCGAAAATATTGTGAACCAAAGCTCTGAAATTTTCTGAAGATTTTCCTCAGGATGTTGGCTTTTCACTCTAAAAATTTCAGCTTCTGAACCTTCATAGAAAAACAGTTATAGAGAAAATGCCACGATGACCTATTTGGAGCAGCGAAACCCTAGAAGCCAAAGCTCTGATACCAAATGTTGTGAAACCGGCTCCAAAAAGAGAAGAAAAGAGATATCAACGCCTTATAAATAAGCCACTTCGAGGGGGAAACCTCTAATACATTACATGAATGAAAAATTCTTGGATGATAGAAATTACAAAACCTCCTTTCTATATATAGGAATCCATGGGGCCACAATGTAATTCTAGTGGGGCCACAATGTAATCCTAGCCGACCTAAAAATAATAATTTAAGGGCACAATAATAACAATATGGGGGTTACAGGGCTACAATAATAACAATAAGGGATTACACTAAAAAAAATAAGGGAATATACTAGTAATATAGGGACCTAACAGGGCATTGAAATATTTTTTTGTTGATTTGGCTGCGTTGCTTCAGTAGTCTTTTTGCTCCTTGTACTCACAGGTAAAGCTTCATGTTGTTCTTCATTTGGTAGGATAAAATCCCACATTCCATTTAGTTAAAATTCTTCTTCATCATCATCTTCTTATTCCTTTGTTTTCTCTTCCTCTATATCTTGATCAGATTCAGCATTAGATATGATATTTGGAGGTTGAATATTAGAGGACTGACCTTTCTTCAAGTTTTTGAAAGTCTTTTTTGAGCTAGAATTTTCAACGACTTGTTTCTTGATATCTACCATCTTGTTTGTCACAGTCTTCAAAACTTTCTGAACACCTTCCACATCAAAAAGTTCTTTTGGCAGCTTATTTTTAGAATCATCTTTGAAAGATACCTTCTTTGGTTTTTGATCTTCTTGAGATTTCTTTTTCTCAAGAGCGGTTATGCATTTCTCTATAGATATAGATTCCTTCATGTTTTCTGCAAGTGTCAGAAGTTTTTCTCTATCAACAAAAATAGCTATATTGGATGGAAGAGATGAGATATACCACTCAATTTGAACTTCTGCACCAGGAACTGATGTAGTAGGAATTTTATTAAGTAATTTATTAAATCTTGAATTAAAATCTTTTATCTTCTCACCTGTTTTAGATTTTATATTTGATAAATCATTGATGAGCATAACAGTGGCCATGTCATCCCCAAACTTAGGTAGAAATTGTTCTTCAAACATATTCCAGCTAGTTATAGAGAGGGGAGGTAGTGAAAAATTCCAGGATCCAATCTATCACATGCATCTATCTAAACTATTTATTCTACTATATACCTAGGGTGTTTCTTCCTTTATGCAATCTAAAGAGATTTCATTCAACTATTAGTAATGTAGATTATTTAACAGTTGAAAGAGATGAAAATTATGTAAGATGATTCTTCTAACAAAATAGTTTGATTAGAATATTATGAAAAATATATCGCATTCATATGTGTGATTATATATTCAATAAGAAATCAAAGACAAATATTAGAACAGAAGTGCATGTAATATTCATATATAATAACGTTTCAAATATATAATGCAATAAAAAGATGAATGTCAATCTATAAAGAAAGAATTAATACAAGTGAATAGAAGTACCATATGTACAAAGTTCTACTCATGTAAACTGATAATAATTGATCTACTCCTCTTCACTTTCAATAAATTTAAATAGTACAGTAGTGAAACATCTATTAAACAAATTTAATTGTCAAAAGATAACAGACTATGTTCCATTAATTCATCAAAGCATTCACAAAATTACAATAGTGAATTCTTTGCAAATGTTTTTGACAAATTTCTGGACCCTTCTCTAAATGCATGATGTTGGCAAGAAAAGAGGACTCAAGGGGAGACCCAGGTTCAGAAATATGGCCAACAAGGGTTACCGCAGTAGTCTAGCACAACGTCGGCATTTTCACCCTGCTCCGAGGAACAGAGAGTCTCACCCAAGGCATGTCATGACCTTACTAAGGCTGGGATTGGATCAAGTATCGATCAAGTGTGGTAAATGCACAAACCATCCATAGCTTAAGTACTTTGAATAAGTGTGAATACCAGATAGATAATAATACTCATGAACTTGATCAAAATGATAACCAAAAATTCAATATAGTCATATATCCCACTAAACCATAACACAAGACAAAACTTAGAACATCAGCCTTATATTAGAAAGCGATACATTAACAGCAAAATACTGTTACATCACTCCTCAAAGCGTGCCTAGAAAAACTGATTACAATCGCATTACAAGATACAGAACATAACAATGAGAGAGAGAGAGAGAGAACAGAACAACATGAATAGAGCTCTCCTATGGCTCCTGCTCCCTGATCCCTACTGAGCCAACCTCCTCTTTCCATTGATCAACTGCCTATTTGTTCCATCGCTAATGCGATTGACAGTCCTTCCTTCTTTTCTGCTCGGTTGTTTGCTGCTTTCCTTGATTGCTAGGAATCCCAATGATTGTCTTGTGCCGCTTCCCTTTTCCATATGTACCTGCTTCCGCAACAGTCGCGCCACCTACACTTCACCTCTTCGCAACCGTGACAGCTCTCTGTCTATCATGGTTGCGCTCCGCCACCTGTTCTATGTAACAAAAAACTATTTGATTTCAAAATAAGGGCCCCAACAGGCCCCAACCACATCCTATTGACTGGTCCCGAGTCAATTGTTTCCTGCCGCCTCAGTTTCCATAGGTTCGCTTGACTCCTTGGCCCATTCTATTTGCTCCTTTTCCTCTGTGTGCCCAAACAAGGGCCCCAAATCTATGACCTTTGTTAGTGCAGAATATTTCAGCTCTCGAAAGCTGTCAATGGCTTGTTTCCATCCTTGCATAAGCAAGTCTATTTCTGTTGTGATCTGGGCGACCTCTTTTTCTCCTACGACGGTCGGTAGACTGTCGAAGACGCTATAGATTTGAACATTGGCCTCGACGGCTATTTGTTGTATTACTTGTGTCATGGTCTTCACCGGCTACCTAAGCTCTCCCAGGGCTTGTTTGGTTGTGGCTGAATGCTCCTCAATCTGTTGTATCTAGACTTCGAGCTCCTCTGCTTGAGCATACAATTGGTCGAGTTCGTCTGGGTCTGTGGCATCCTGAATCTATTTGGATAATTGTTGTAGCTTTGCTGAAACTGGCTGTGACTTCAAGGTGAGAGAGGTGGAGCATTCGTGTAGACCCTTCAATAGGTCATATGCTTCCTTTGTTGTATTACTCAGAATTTCCTGCATCCCAACGATCTGTGTCTATCGCTCTGCGATCTTCTCTGTGTAAATGACGGCCTGGTCCGGCAACGTGGGTCTAGCCTCCAATGCTGCCCTCAACTCCCTGTTTTCTCTGCTGAGATTCGAATAGGCCACGCAGACATGAATGGACCATCCAACTACATCATCCTCTGCCATGTCACTTGGTATCTGATTATTGTGGGCTGTCACCATGGGCCAGAGTTCCTGGAAGACCTTGGTCACCATGTTCAGTTGGCCCTGGAGTTGGCTCTTTTCTATTCTCAGTTGTTTGCGCTCTTTAGTAAGCATGATAATTTGTACTTGTTGCTACTCGAACCTCTGTTGAAGTTCTATGTGGATCCCCTCGGCCTGCTGTGTTGCCTTCTAAATAAAATTATACAATTGGGTCGTTCCCCAGGTCTGCACACTTTCGGCTCCAGAGATATCTTGATTTGGTTGTCGTTCTTAGAGCGGCTAACTGCTTGTAATGGATCTTGATGTGTGCTCTTGTGGTGACTGTGGTTGTGTTGGTTGCGGCACCGGACCACTGGGGTTACCCATGCTTATATTGGGTTGGACTCGTTGAAGTATCATCCTTTCCTGCTGGAATTGATTTAGCTCTTCGGCTTGAGTTGTTATGTCTTCAGTAAAGACGCATCTTGACTTAAAAGTTCTTGAAAATAACCTGGTCCAACCAGGGTTTGGCTAACCTCAGGTATCATTGTTGTATCCGAGTTAACCTCCATCTCGGCATCTCTGTTTGTTTTAGTTTGCACCCTGACTGGGTCAGATATGGTGGTTGATGTGGAGGGTGTGCGAGATCGGTGATCTTTGGAAGTGAATGAGGTGGTGACTAAGGGTTGGTGAGTGCGAGGAGGTGATATACAGACATTGAGAAAATAATAGGGGTTTATGGGGGGGTAGCTCTTGAGTCGTCTGGGGCTCTGTTACAAGCTCTTCTATGATTGGGACTCACGTGTCCATAAGTTGTGTTTGATCTTCCCCTGTCAGATCAATGACTTGGCTGGACATTGCGACTCTCGCCTTCTTAGCCTTGGGGGTGGCTACAGGTGGCTTCGAGGCTTTACTTTTCCTGACGAGAGCTGTGGTTGCTACTGGTGGTGAATTAAACAAGTTCAATAGTAGGGTGGTGACTAGGGGGACTGGGATGAAAGAGGATGCAGCATTTGCTGCCTGAAATTCTGTAAATGTAGGAAACATAGAAGAATCATTATTTAAAGTTTAGACCACCCGGTTAAAGCTCTGTACCTTGGTATTTAGCTGCTCGATGGTTGGAGTCAATTGTAGCCGCGACATCCTAGCCATCGCTTCCTCTGCTGTCTCCCCCGGCAACAGGTCTGGTAGCATGCCATCGAATGAGTAGATGTAAACTCCGCTTTTGTTCTTCATTACTACTCCGGGCTAGGATCATACCTCTGTGTGAAAATCCCGCTCATCAATTTGTAATTTCAACGGCCTCATCTTGAAGGTTGACTCTGGCACGCAAGCTGGTTGGATGTAAGTTTGCTTATGGTTAACCCCAAACCATATTTGCGTCGCATAGCTGTCTAGCAGGGTCTGTGGAATTCTTTGTTGGCTCATCGCGACATCCACCATCTCGCTGTACCAGAATTTGAACGCCTCCTTGTTCACCTCCTTCGAGTTGGAGTCCCCTGATGTTTTCCAGGGTGTGAACTTCATTGCGAGTGGTTGGCCTGGCACCACTTCCAGTGGTTGCCTTATTCCTGGAAATGTCCATTTCCACATGGCCAGCACCATTACAAGGTACCCATATATGAATCCTGTGGCCCTCCTGTAGTTGTCCTCGCATGCTTCGAACAACTCATTAAGCATAAACGAGCACCAGTTCAGTTGTGCCCCCTGGAGACAATGCTCCGCAACTGAGATAGTGTCTAGCGTGCATTCCCCTTTTGTATAATGTCTCTGTTAGTGTCAGCCTTTGCCGCTTTCCTTCAATGATCAAACATGCTCTTACAAAGTGATTTTAAGGTGTCAAGGTCAAATTTTGTCATTTCAGTGAGCCTTCAAGCAAAATTTGGTCACTAGGTATTAGGTCTAGGGTTTGCTTTTACTCTTGTCAAAGTTGTCCAAACGTTGGTCCATGTCACCATTCAGCTTAGTGTACCATCATTCAGAGGGTTTTCATCATCATGTCAGGTTCCATTGGGTCATTTTACAGCTTGTTCATGCTTCAGTTGTGCCTAGGAAAGGTTCATTTCCCTCACCTAGGGTTTTGAAGGTAATTTCTCTTGGATGGTCAAATCATCAGCAAAACTTGTATCCTGATGTTCATACACCTTCCCCTATCCTTAATATACATTATTAAACACTTCCCATCACTGAGATCCCCCAAATTCCTCATTTTTGCACAAACCCTAGTTTATTGCTACAACTTGGCAATTTTCTAGGCTAGGCCTGTGTTTTTCCCTTTTGGACCCCTTCCCCTCACTCAATCTATGAAATTCCACTTTCCCATGCTTCCTAAAATCCTTCCTTACTTTCCAAAATTTCCCCAAGAATTTAGAAGCCCCTTATCCCCTTCATTTCGCTTCATTTCGACAAATCCCTTGTTTCACACATCGGGATAGGTTTCACTCAAATGATGTTTCAAAGAAATAAAAGATGAATTTTGGCAAACTGAGAGAGGTTTTTGTCCAAAACATGCCAAATAAGAAAAACCTCCTTCAATTTTTATACAGGTATCATGGTTTTAGAGAAATGTCAAAAATACCGTTGCCTCAGGAGAATTGAATGCACCTCTGAAGTGACCTTGGGAAAATCAAGATTTATCCTAGATTGGTTGGCCAAATGACTTTCTTGATGAGTCAAAGGATAACTAGACACAAATAAATTTCCAATTAGCTATTATGATCTCAATTTGGAGTTGAGGAAGACCTTCAAAAGTTGACTGCAACAACACTCTGCCTTGAGGCAACCTCATTCTGCTCATTTTGACCAGTCTTGGGAGATTTGATTTTTGACAGGGTAAATGAACTCCAAATTGAAAAATTCCACTTGGGTTGGAAATTAGACTTAAAGATATTTCCAAAGAGCTATCACACGCCCAATTTGGACATCAGGAAGGCCTCCAAAAGCCTCCTACAAAATTGCGCGGCGCATAGAAAAGTGGGCGCAGCGCATAGAAAAGTGGGCGCGGCGCATTGGGTTGGTGCGCGGTGCATTGGGCTGATACTCCAGTTTTCTCATTGCCTTCAACGAAATCCCAAATTTCTTGGCTCCTTTGCTCCAAATAAGTTAAATTGTCTTGTAATTTTCCATTGATCAGTTTTGGGTGTGGTTTCAAAGATTGGTTGAAGAGTTTGAATGCCAAACATAAACCCTATCCTCTTATCAAAAATTGTTTCCTTAGGTAATTGGGTTTGAATTAAAGTTTGATTTAAAGGAGATCCAAATCCTCCATTCCCTCACCCATGGTTCCTTTCTCCTTCATTTTCATATTATCGCTATTAATCCTCATTCCTCAAAACATCCCAAATCACTTATCACTCTTTCTCTCATATCACTTATTCCCATTTGTCCTTACTCCTCAATCCTTTTACTATCATCCATCTCCCATATCATTTGCAAAATCCCAAGTTTCCAAAAACGGTCAGAGTGACTGTCCTCACACTGTAGATTCACTTGAAAAAGCTCCATTGAACCCAATTATCCTCACTGCCCTATTTCCCATAGTCCCTCATTTGGTTTTGGCACATATTTTGGCAATTGAGGAAAAAATCAACATACACCTTGCATAGATACCATGGAGACGGCTACTTCTATGATCGAGACCACTGAGTTACATGCGTCTAGGAGTCCAACCAAGAGAATAACAGCTTGAGGAACATGACATACCATTACTTGGGCGCTCACTCAGGTTTGCAAATCAAGAAATCAGGAACTTGAAGGTCAAGTTGTAGAAAATCATCGAGGAGGAAAAAGGGCATGATCGACTCCGAATCTTGGTGAACACTTCCTTGGCCCAACATTGCATATGACATAGGACACTTAGTCCAAATTTCAATGAATTTGGAGAAAATTTTGTCATTTTTGAATTTTTGGTCACAACACAGGTTTTTCTGCCCGATGCGTCGCGCCACCCAACGCGCGCTTATGATTGGGACATCTTCTGGAGGAAAAATTGATATTTTTGGATTTTTTATGAAAATTTATGCATGCTCAGGAATGGCTGAGAGATTTCCTTAAGTTCTGGGTGGTCTTAAAGGTCAAAAACACTCCAAAAATGGTCTTTCTGCCACTTGTTGCACCAGCAGGAACCAGTCTTGGGATATTGAATTTTTGAAGGGGAAAATGGACACCAAATCTAGAAATTCCACTTGGGTTGGATAGTAGACAGATAGGGCTTTCCACCGAGCTATCATGAGCTCTATTTGGACTTCAGGAAGTGCCTCAAAAACAGGCTCAAAGTGGCACGACGCATAGAGAAATTGAGCGTGGCGCATAGAGAAATTTTGCCTCATTTTCACTCTTCAACTCAGAAATTCGCCCAGTTTTGACTAGTTTTACTTTTTCATGTGATGATTGACATACCATGATGTAAAGTGATGACTATGATGTAATTTTGGCATATATTTACTTGTTCTAGAGGATTCATTCACTAAAAAGTGAAAATTAATCGAATGAATCAGTTTCCTTCCATATAGAGGCAAGTTGTTGGATTACCTAGATTTCAGTTCCTTGTTTAGAATTGGTTCAAACTGCTCCTAGAAGGATGAGATCGACCCATAGAGGCATGGGATGGGGTTAGGCTGGTCTATATCATGTATTTTCTCAGTCATTTTCAGGGGTTGGACAGGTTTGACTCTTGGGAAAAGTTTGGCACTCCATTGTACATCCATATTTGAGTTTTTGGCAAAGGAAAGACCAGAGTTTTGCAGCACTTGTTGGGATCCTTGTGGCTTCTGAGTTTTGATGATTTTTCTTATCATGTTATTGTAATTTCATTAATGTTATATGTATGCCATTTTCTCTATGCTTCTGAATTAAACAAATGAGTATTCGAGGTAGAATTCATTGATTTGCTGGTGCTCTGCCTTAGACTTTTGTTTAGTTGTTTATGTTTTCGTTAGTTTGAAGAGGATCCTTGCACTCTCTTGCCCTCTTCAGCTCCTCAGCAGTCTTTTCCATTAGTTCACTCGATTTAAGACATCAAAGCCATTGCCTACCCTGCCCCAACTTAAACTCTGCAAGATCTGGCCTCATCCCCAAGCCCAAAATTGTTTTTCCCTTTTTTCAACAAAACCCCTAAAAATCAAAATCAAACCCTCATATTTGTTTATCTAGCCTAAGATCAGTTGTTGTTATCGTCATCTCAAGCCCCTTTGATTAATTTTCGCTGAGATTGACCCGGAGAGAGCCCTCTTCTATCCTCGTAGGGCTAGCTACGAGGCTGAGCGTGGCTTGTGGTTATCCTAAGTTTTTCCTTCCTTCAGCCTAAGGCAGATTTAGGCTCTAACATAGTGGCGACCATATTGGGGAAGAAAATGGTTTGCTTGTTGGTGTTATTTTTTTTATAAGCTACATACGGAGCCTGAAGTTATTCCAGGTAGCCTTCGAAACGCTTTTTCTTTGCATTAGCGGAAGTAGATAAACGCTGCTTCAGTCAATCTCCGGTCTAGCTTGTGAACGTGACACTTGACTTGTAGATTGACATGTATCAAGTTCAGATCTGATGGTTGATGGTGGACAACGATCAGACATAAGAAGGCTGAAATCATTCACCTGGTGACTCCTGTACAGACTCCACTGGAGGACTAACTTTTTCTCTGAGAAAATGGAAGGATCTTACACTAAGTTTAGGTACCCAAAGTGGAATGGTATTTAGGATCTAATATGCTTTCTTGTAAATTACTTCTTTGCTGTTCTTGAAGCTGTCTTGAAATTTTTTCCGAATTTTTTGTATGGTAAAGGGGATCAAAATCTTCACTCGACCTATTCAAAAAGTGTAAACACTGAGTTTCCCTTTGATCCTGGCCTCCTTACTTTTCCCACATATTATGATGACTCTCTTCAGAGTGATGAGCCTAAAGAAAACAAAACTGATCCCGCAGCTCTTGTACATACCCCTACACCTTGTAAAATTCCAGGTCAGTATAAACCTCTTGTTTTACCTTCTTTTCTTCATGCTTTCCCTAAAAATTATGACCTATATCTACCAAGATTTGATGGTGAATGCAACAACATCACTACTGAGAAACATGTCACGAATTTTGAGTCTTTTCTTGACCTTTTTGAAGTTGATGATGAAGATGTCAGTATTAGGATTTTTGCTCTTTCTTTGCAAGGCCAAGTAAAGAGTTGGTTCAAAGCCCTGCCTGATGCGAGCATCTCAGATTACCAGCAGTTCGTCACAGTTTTCCTCGACAGGTGGATGATCGGACAGAATTTTTTGTTGATTATAGAAGAGTATAACCAGCTGAAAAGACTGCCAGGGGAGACAGTACAACAGTTCTCTGCCAGATTTAACCAAGTATATTTTTCGATGCCAGCTGATATAAAACCTTCTCCTAGATCTGCTCTCTTGCACTACCCGGGTGCCTTTGATTCGGAAATGGAGTTTCAGTTGAGAGAAAGGAATTTTGCAACACTTCACGAGATGCAGAATAGTGAAGTAAATGTAGAGGCTCATTTGCTGATCCGAAGGGCAAGGTTGAAGGAAGAAGAGATGAAAAACATGGATCCAGAGAAATCGACATCTCTAGAGGTAAAGCTTGACATGTTGGTAAGTGCAGTATAAGAGATGATGCAAAAGAAAACCACAAGGAATGAGTATAATGTTCAAACCTATGACTTGCTGATTGAAGAAGAACAAGTTGCTGATCCAAAACATTTTGTTTCTTATCCCAGTTGTCATAGCGATTGCTTTATAGATCATCTTGAAGAAGAGAGAGTTGTTGATATGACATGTATGCTTGATGATGTGTTGTATATTGATGATTTGCCTCAGTTTGATCAGTATGATGATGATTATGTTCTCCAAACAGAAACTAATCTTGCAGACAAATCAGCAGCTAGTTTGTGCGAGGAGGAAGTTCACTTTCAGCAGCTCGAGTACAGTGATCAACCGATACATATCAGTTATGACGATGACAAGGAAAGTGCATCAAATTTTGAAGTAAGTGAAGGATCTTTGCCTTTTTGTTTTGATTCATTTCAGTTCATCAGAGACAATTTCCATGCAATCAGAAATCAATTGCCAACAAGCCTTAATTTGGACCATCTTGAGAGCAATGAAAACCTTGTTCAAGATTTCTCATATTCAGATTTTCAACACCCGAGTGCCATTGATTTTCAAGTTGCAGATGAGGACATGGAAACTGGCACATATGATCAAATGATACAAGGTGACTCCGTACCATTCTGTTTTGAATCATTTCAGTTTTTGAGAGAAAAATTGCATAGTAAATCTTCAAATGAGCAGCCTGTAGCATCAAATTTGCAGCCACCAAATGAAATTGAAGGTCAGATTACAGATGAAGTCGTGGAAGCTGAAATACATGATTTAATGATGTAAGAGGATTATGTACCCTTTTGTTTCGAAGAATTTCAGTTTATAAGTCAGAATCTTTGTAATATATCTAAAGAAAAACATGAACAGCTGGTAGGATGTCATACAGTTTCAATGGATACATCGCAACAGTTTTCTCAAGTTTTTGATGATCCTATTGCTCGTGGGTTGGATGATGTTTGCTGTAAAAATTCTGCTCCATTAGTTAACCATGTGCCAGGAAAGAATGTTGATAATAATCTTATTCAAAAGTCGCCTTCATTGTCTTGTCTAACAGATTTTTCATTACAAAGCCCATTTCAAGATTTGCAGTCATATGAGGAGATTGATAAAGGAGACTTTTGTTCTGTTTGGAATCAGCTTCAGAGTTTGGTTATTCACAAAATTCTGGATCCTTTTGACAGCTTGCTGCAATCACCAAAGAAAGACAGTACAGATGTGAGGAAAATCTTAATTTCCAACTATGAAGATCACTTGGACCAGAATAGTAATGTGTTAATGGAAATCAATAGCTATGTTTATGAAGATCCTTTCGCAGTTTTCTTGAAGTCATCCAGTCAATTCACGCTTTGCAAGTTTATCAACAGTCAAATTAATTCAGAGTTTCCATGGGAGTTTCCTTTCGATTCTTCCCTTTTCCTGCGTATCAGAAAGCATTTGGGAAGAAATCAAATAACAGCCAGGATGCTTACATGGTTGCATTGGTTGTTTCATTTCACTTGATCAGGTGATGAATGAAACTGTTAGAGTAGGTTGTATTGAATAAGCTCTATTTTGAGTAGCTTTTTCATTTTGTCGGTTGTGTTTAAGTATCGAGTCAGTTTTTAGTTGAGTGAGAGTCAATTTGTGTCGTCAAGTCATTATTTTTCAGTCATGCATTTCAGTTTCAGTTTTTGACTCCATTGCCCAATGGATGAAGGCATTGTCTGCTTTCCAAAGATCTGTAGTTCTTGGCACCTCCAGGGAGCTACCATCCCCATTGGAGCCAATGTTAGTGTCAGCCTTTGAAAATTTCCTTCAGTGATAAAACATGCTCTTACAAAGTGATTTTAAGGTGTCAAGGTCAAATTTTGTCATTTCAGTGAGCCTTCAAGCAAAATTTGGTCACTAGGTATTAGGTCTAGGGTTTGCTTTTACTCTTGTCAAAGTTGTCCAAACGTCGGTCCATGTCACCATTCAGCTCAGTGTACCATCATTCAGAGGGTTTTCATCATCATGTCAGGTTCCATTGGGTCATTTTATAGCTTGTTCATGCTTCAGTTGTGCCTAGGTAAGGTTCATTTCCCTCACCTAGGGTTTTGAAGGTAATTTATCTTGGATGGTCAAATCATCAGCAAAACTTCTATCCTGATGTTCATACACCTTCCCCTATCCTTAATATACATTATTAAACACTTCCCATCACTGAGATCCCCCAAATTCCTCATTTTTGCACAAACCCTAGTTTCTTGCTACAACTTGGCAATTTTCTAGGCTAGGCCTGTGTTTTTCCCTTTTGGACCCCTTCCCCTCCCTCAATCTCTAAAATTACACTTTCCCATACTTCCTAACATCCTTCCTTACTTCCAAAAATTTCCCCAAGAATTAAGAAGCCCCTTATCCCCTTCATTTCGCTTCATTTCGACAAATCCCTTGTTTCACACATCGAGATAGGTTTCACTCAAATGATGTTTCAGAGCACTAGAAGATGAATTTTTGAAAACTGAGAGAGGTTTTTGTCCAAAACATGCAAAATAAGAAAAACCTCCTTCACGTTTTACACAGGTATCATGGTTTTATAGAAATGTCAAAAATAACGTTGCCTCAGGAGAATTGAATGCACCTCTGAAGTGACCTTGGGAAAATCAAGATTTATCCTATATTGGTTGTCCAAATGACTTTATTTATGATTCAAAGGATAACTAGACACAAATATATTTTCAATGAGCTATCATGAGCTCAATTTGGAGTTGAGGAAGACCTTCAAACGTTGACTGCAACAGCACTCTCCCTTGAGGCAGTCTCATTCTGCTCATTTTGACCAGTCTTGGGAGATTTGATTTTTGACAGGGTAAATGAACTCCACATTGAAAAATTCCACTTGGGTTGGAAATTATACTCAAATATATTTCCAACAAGCTATCACACGCCCAATTTGGACATCGGGAAGGCCTCCAAAATCCTCCTTCAAAATGGCACGACGCATAGAAAAGTGGCCACAGCGCATAGAAACGTGGATGCGGCGCATTGGGTTGGTGTGCGGCGCATTGGGTTGGTGCGCGGCGCATTGGGCTGATACTCCAGTTTTCTCATTGCCTTCAACGAAATACAAAATTTCTTGGCTCCTCTGCTCCAAATAAGTCAAATTGTATTGTAATTTTCCATTGATCAGTTTTGGGTGTGGTTTCAAAGATTGGTTGAAGAGTTTGAATGCCAAACATAAACCCTATCCTCTTATCAAAAATTGCTCTCTTAGGGTTTGGGTTTGATTGTTAAAGTTTGATTTTTGTGCCGAGTATTTCAAATCCCATTCCTCACCTATGGTTCCTTTCTCCTTCATTGTCATATTATCATTGTCAATCCCTTATTCCCCAAACATCCCAAATCACTTATCACTCTTTCTCTCATATCACTTATTCCCATTTGTCCTTACTCCTCAATCCTTTTACTATCATCCATCTCCCATATCATTTGAAAAATCCAAAGTTTCCCAAAATGGTCAGAGTGACTGTCCTCACACTGTAGATTCACTTGACAAAGCTCCATTGAACCCAATTATCCTCACTGCCCTATTTCCCATAGTCCCTCATTTGGTTTTGGCACATATTTTGGCAATTGAGGAAAAAATCATCATACACCTTGCATAGATACCATGGAGACAGCTACTTCTATGATTGAGACCACTGAGTTACATGCATCTAGGAGGCCAACCAAGAGAAGAACAGCTTGAGGAACATGACATACCATTACTTGGGCGCTCACTCAGGTTTGCAAAGCAAGAAATCAGGAACTTGAAGGTTAAGTTGTAGAAAAGCATCGAGGAGGCAAAAGGGCATGATCGACTCCGAATCTTGGTGAACGCTTCCTTGGCCCAACATTGCATATGACAGAGGACACTCAGTCCAAATTTCAAGGAATTTGGAGAAAATTTTGTCATTTTTGAATTTTTGGTCACAACACAGTGTTTTCTGCCCGATGCGTCGCGCCACCCGACGCGCGCTTATGATTGAGACATCTTCTGGACGAAAACTTGATATTTTTTGATTTTTTATGAAAATTTATGCATGCTCAAGAATAGCTAAGAGATTTCATGAAGTTCTGGGTGGTCTTAAAGGTCAAAAACACTCCAAAAATGGCCTTTCTGCCACTTGTTGCACCAGCAGGAACCAGTCTTGGGAGATTGAACTTTTGAAGGGGAAAATGGACACCAAATCTAGAAATTCCACTTGGGTTGGATAGTAGACAGACAGGGCTTTCCAACGAGATATCATGAGCTCTATTTTGACTTCAGGAAGTGCCTCAAAAATAGGCTCAAAATGGCGCGACGCATAGAGAAATTGAGCGCGGCGCATAGAGAAATTTTGCCTCATTTTCACTCTTCAGCTCAGAAATTCGCCCAGTTTTGACTAGTTTTACTTTTTCATGTGATGATTGACATACCATGATGTAAATTGATGACTATGATGTAATTTTGGCATATATTTACTTGTTCTAGAGGATTCATTCACTAAAAAGTGAAAATTAAATGAATGAATCAGTTTCCTTCCATATATAGGCAAGTTGTTGGATTGCCTAGATTTCAGTTCCTTGTTTAGAATTGGTTCAAACTGCTCCTAGAAGGATGAGCTCGACCCCTAGAGGCATGGGATGGGGTTAGGCTGGTCTATATCATGTATTTTCTTAGTCATTTTCAGGGGTTGGACAGGTTGGACTCTTGGGAAAAGTTTGGCACTCCATTGTACATCCATATTTGAGTTTTTGGCAAAGGAAAGACCAGAGTTTTGCAGCACTTGTTGGTATCCTTGTGGCTTCTGAGTTTTGATGATGTTTCTTCTCATGTTATTGTAATTTCATTAATGTTATATGTATGCCATTTTCTCTATGCTTCTGAATTAAACAAATGAGTATTCGAGGTAGAATTCATTTATTTGTTGGTGCTCTGCCTTAGACTTTTGTTTAGTTGTTTATGTTTTCGTCAGTTTGAAGAGGATCCTTGCACTCTCTTGCCCTCTTCAGCTCCTCAGTAGTCTTTTCCATCATTTCACTCAATTTAGGACATCAAATCCGTTGCCTACCCTGCCCCAACTTGAACTCTGCAAGATCTGGCCTCATCCCCAAGCCCAAAATTGTTTTTCCCTTTTTTCAACAAAACCCCTAAAAATCAAAATCAAACCCTCCTATTTGTTTATCTAGCCTAAGATCAGTTGTTTTTATCATCATCTCAAGCCCCTTTGATTAATTTTCACTGAGATTGACCCGGAGAGATCCCTCTCTTGTCCTCGTAGGGCTAGCTACGAGGCTGAGCGTGGTTTGTGGTTATCCTAAGTTTTTCCTTCCTTCAGCCTAAGGCAGATTTAGGCTCTAACAGTCTCATTTCTTTTCTTACAATCAAGTAACACAGAAATTTGATCACTGGGTTATTGACTAAGTCTATCTTAGCTCCTTTTCCCCCTCTCTTGGTGTTGTACTTCTTGTAGTAGTCCATGTCCCCTACTATATTTTCTCTCTTGGACACCGTCTAGAAAGATGTGGAGACGTCTCTCCCTTCCTGTGACAACCTGGTCAATCTATGAATGTCTTCCATGTGAATTGAGATTTCTCTTCCCAGCCAGAGCGACCCATTGTGAATTCTACTTAATAGAAACTTGGTGCATTTCATTGCATCTCCCGTAGTGCCAAACATTGGAAGGTTCAGTATGGTGGATTGTTGCACACCTCTGAACTCTGGAAGTACTCTTTGTGCTTGTTTTCCCACCTCTATTGCATAATTATCCATGTAGACCTGTTTCTTCATTGCTGGAAATTGGAAAGATTCTGTGAGGTCGGTATCAATCAATGAGGCATTGTCATATTTTCCTACTAGGGATTCCATATTGTGAATCCTCTCATCGAGCTCATGCTCAATGACTATTGGTGCTACCTTGGTCATCTTAGATCTCCTTTGATAAACTTGTAGTACTATTCCTCCTCTTTCCTTATGAATCCTTACTTCTGGACTCCTTCCTTGTTCTTTCTCTGGTGATGTTTCCCTTGTTGTGTTTGCTATTTCTGATTCTAACTCGGACTTCTCCGGCATTCTCGCGCTTTCCTTCATGTAGGTTATGTAAGTAACCGGCACTCATGAGGTTGATAAGACCCCATAACTAATTAATTTTCCCTGACTTTCTCCATGGATATAATTGTGTTATTAGTTACCAGGCTGAGGTGGGTTCTGACAAAGCTAACTGTGGTTTCAGGGTTTGGGTAGACGTGATGGGTGATGGTTATGGCAATTATTTCTCAAATCTCGGTAATCCTACGAACTGACATGGGTACTATGAGTAATGATGATAGAATGATGTTCAAAATTCTTTTCCTTTTGACGTGGCTAACACGTTGGACCTGATCCCCCCCCCCCCCCGGACCACAATTGGTTGCGCTACGGTCTCCACAACGCAACACTGAATTTTTCTTCTACTACAAAATTTTTTTATTTAGAATCCTATCTAAGCTCTTCTCGGGTGCGAGAGAGTTATTGACTCCATCTATTCTAGCCTAATCTACCCTACTAGCTTCTCTCAGTTGTGAGATTTTATTTGAAATGAAATGTGGAACTTACTCATGGTAGGGTTTCAGGTGTGTGCCGTTCACCCATCCTGGCAGTATCTGGTCGTCTAGTTGTGCTAAGCACACTACTCCAAACTCTTTGATTTCAATTACGTGGTACGGTCCTAGCCAATGCATTTGCAGTTTCCCTGGAAACTTTTGGTACTTGCTGTCATATAGTAAAACTTTTCCACCAACCTTGAAAGTTTTGTGTTTGATATGGCGGTCATGCCACGCTTTTTGTCTTTCTTTTTGGACAATTTGGTGGAATTCTGCTAAAAACCTGACTTCTTCCAGTGCTTGCAGTTCCTGTAATATGTCCTTCAGGGAGTCTTCTTATGATAGCTGGAATGAGGTTGTGTTTAGAAGGTTGGGTATGGAAAACTCTGCTGGTACTACGGCCTCTCTTCTGTACACGAGCTAGAACGGTCTTTGGTTATTGAGCCTCTTGACAATCGTTCGGTATGCCCACAGAGTTGCTGGTATACGTTCGTCCCAGTCATCTTGTTGAGCATTTCAGACTTTTGTTAATCCCTTTTTGAGGATTTTTTTGAATGCCTCTACCGTGCCATTAGCTTGTGGGTGGTAGGGACTACTCCTGTGATGTTGTACCATGAAGCTTTCGAGTAGGGAATTAATGGTGGCATTGATGAAATGCATACCCTGATCACTTGTCAGACTTTTCGGGCAACCAAATAAGCTGATTATGTTTTCAAATATGAACCATGCCGCTATGTCAGTTGTGCAATCCTTCACTGGAATTTCCTCTGCCCATCTTGTCAAATAGTCGGTTACGGTGATGATATACCGGGCTTGCGATTTTCTTGCCACGGGTGAAATCAGGCCTATAAAATCAACTGCCCATTTCTCGAATGGTTGTAGTGCTTTTACTGGGTGTAGTGGAAGCTCGTCCCTATGCGATGGATGTCCTGTCCTCTGGAAAACATCACATTTCTTTATGAACTCCTTACTATCAATGTGTATCGTTGGCCACCATAAGCCCACCTGTAGTAATTTTCTAGCTGTCAGTTTAGCTCCTACGTGTCCTCCCGCAACTCGAGAGTGGCACTCCCATAGTACAGTCTCCCTCTCATGGTCTAGGACACATCTTTGAAGATTTGGACCAGCCCCATTTTGTACAAGTGTCCTGCGATGAGCTGGTACTCTACGGCTCGGACTACTAGGTGTCTCTTATGTACTGCGGTATATTCCTTTAGGAACTGTCCTGTTGTTAGGTAGGTTGCGATCTGATCTATGTATTCTGGGATGAATTCTACTCTGAAAAGATCAGTGTCTGGCAGCTGATCATCCAGAGATCCTTTGTTTTCTCCGGTTTCGAGCCTTGACAGGTGGTCTGGTCCCACGTTCAATTTCCCAAGTTTGACTATCACCTCAAAGGTGAATTCTTGAAAGAGTAGGAGCCATCTGCATATCCTTCCCTCCAAGACCTGTTTGTTCACTAGATACTTCAGAGCTAAATGGTCTGTAAAAAACTTGAACATTCCTTCGAACAGGTAGTGGTGGAACTTTTGGAGGGAGTACACCATTGCTAATGCTTCCCTTTCTGTCGTGGTGTAGTTCCATTTCGCTGTTGATAGCTTCCGACTTGCAAAGTACACTGGGTGATCAACTGTAGTGTCCCCTGGTTGGGCTAGAACCACTCCGAGTGTGATGCTTGAAGCATCAATGTGGACATGAAATTTCTTGTCCCAATCTAGATGAACCAATATTGGTGCACTTGCCAATTTTTCCTTCAGGGTGTCTAGGGTCATTGCACAACTCTCTGTCCAATTGAATTGTTCTTATTTCCGCAACAACTTCTGCAATGGGGTTGTTATCTTCACGTAGTTATGGATGAATCACTTGTAATAACCTCTATTCCCTAAAAGTGACCTCAAATGTTTCACAGTTTATGGAGCTTCCATGTTGATTATCACTGCTACCTTTGCTGGATCCATGCAGACTCCTTGTTTACATACAACGTGTCCGAGCAATTTTCCAAACGGCACCGCAAAGATGCACTTCTTAAGTTCAATGAGATATGTAGCTGTCTACACCTATCAAACATAATTCTCAGTAGCATGGCATGGTCTTTCAACAGGCTGTAGACAGTCCATTCGTCCATATAAACCTATAGGAATTTGTGGATGTAGTCGCGGAATGCTACTTTGACAATGCGCGAAAATACTGTTGGTGCATTCTTAAAATTGAATGGCATTACGTGGTATGTGAAGGAGCCCCATTCGGTGGTGAAGATTGTCTTTTTTTATCTTCCTCAGCTATCCTTACCTGATGGTACCCTGAGAATCCATCTGTAAAAAAATATGATTCGTTCCCCGCAACATTGTCTAGGACTTCGTCACCGAACGGGGTGGGGAATGGGTCATGTATACAGGCATTGTTGAAAATCCTTTAGTCAACATAGACTCAGATTTCCACCTTATCCTTTTTGCTTTGCATAACTATGGGACTTACCCATTCTGCTTCCTCCACTGGGAATATCAACCATGCCTTTAGCATCTTGTCTATTTCCACTTTAACCTTTTCCTTTACCCTTGGATTCAACTGATAAGGTCTATATTTGATTGGTCTTACATCAGGCTTCAGTGTTATATGCATTTCTCCCATGTCCCCTTTGATTCCTTTCAAGTCGGATATGGACGACGGGAACAAGTCCTCATATTCCTGTAATAGACTGAATATTTCCTTGTTTGTCTCAGCATCCCAGTAGTCCTCGATCGATGCTAGTTTGGGCTTCTCTTCAGTCCCAATATTAATTTTCTTGGTTTTGAGGGGGAGAAAATGAATTCCCTCAGTTGTTGGGTCCTCTTGAATATCCCACTCTCCCTCTATTTCTTCAAATTAGAGATGTATAAGTCCCTCTAGATTATCATTGTCTATTTCATTGTCTATCTTCTTGCATGCTACTAACTGCCAGATGCTTTGGTTCAGGAGTGGTTTCTCATCCTCCTCCTGATTCTCTAGGAAGAATAGTACCCTTTTAATGGCCTATACCACTTGGGTAACTGTATCTTTCTTTCCTTCAAATAAGAAGCATTGTGTAAACTTCTTCGTAACTTCTTTCCAAGTGCCAGTTCCCCTTTTTCTCTCCTCCGTTAGGTACCAGGCTTGTGGAATCCTATCCAGGGAGTGTATAAATTTGTGGACCCACAGCTTGTGCAGGTATCCTGCAGTGTTCCATTGATCTTCACACTCCTTCAAATTCTTTTCTGGATCTGAATCCCCCTGGAATTTCTGAGTGCATTGGGGTCCTTATTCTCCCTTGAACCTGGCTTTCAGTGCTGCTTCAACTCTGTCCCATCATGACAGTGAGTTGCGGTATTTTTTCCACCATCTTGCAGTCATGGATTGCAAGGCCACGTCCAAGAGCGGGACTCTCTGATCCTCTAGTACATTGTCTTCTGTTTTGATAATGAAAGTATTTACAGCGCTCATGTCGGATAAATTTGGGTAATCTCTTACCTCATTCTCGATCCAATTGATTCTTCTAATGGTGGCACATCTCCTTGTGTTGGTCTCGTATCCCCCTTGCTACCAGTCATCCCAGGCTATCTCTGAGCCCAGGTCTGAGCTTTGAATTCTCCTCCATCTCATTGACCCTCTCGTCGTCGAGTTGATGTAATCTTCCCTTATTCCTACAGTCATTTGATAAAGATGATCTAAAAGCTGAGCATCTTCTCTATTATCAATAGACTCTGTGTATCGGGGACCTTAATACGGGTCGAGCGGCTGGGTGACTCTGACCTCTCCATCCTCAAAGATCATCAGTTCCTTCTTTAAATCTATTACTACATATTTTTCAAAAGCCCAGTCGATCCCTAGTAATGCTAGATAGGGATCATTGTCTCCTATAATTTCGATGACCTCAGAGTCTGTGTGCGTCTTTACTCCTGCAACGTCGACTTCAACCTCCTCCAACCTCATTATGGGCACAATGCAGTATTGGTTCGCCATACGGAGTTGAATTGGTGAGTATGTTAACCTTGGTTTCCCCAATGCTTCCCACATTTTTTTGGGCAATATATCTACGTCGGACCCCAGATCAACCATTGTGTCCTTAATTTGGAATCCCGCAACCTGAGTATTCACCTGGAACTCTTTGCCTATCCTTCTCTTATTTCTATTCACTCTTTGTATATATTTTTGTGTCGTGCCAGATGATTCCCCTGGATCCGTCGTCTTCTGCACTACTCTTTCCAGGTTCTATTTTAATTGTCCCAACATGGGTACGTTGTTAAAAAAATTTAGAAATAGATGGAAACATTCTTCAATTGTATTACCTGTATTGGCTTGGTTTTCATCCCCTTCCTTCGGTTGTGGAATTTCAATTCCTTTGCTTCCCCCAAGCTGGGAAAATGGTTCTCCTACCTCTTCAAATAATTGCTTCTATTTTTCTGGCCTGAATGTTGGCTTTGGAGATGTTGGTCTTACCAGTTTTATCGGGTTTATATTTGTGCATCTTCCCTGGTTCGTTTGCCTCCCTGCATCACTATAGCTACATTCTGCATGGCTTGAGCCTCGATTATTCTTGGCTTGGAATTTACCAAATTTGTTCCTCTTTGTCTGGCCCTTTCTTCCCATATTTTGATGAGCTCTTAGAAGTCTTCTGTTTCGTGCGTGTTAACCCTGCACTGAGAGCACCAGGGTCTTCTAGGAATTGGACATTCCCTAGCCACATGGCCCTCTTGTTCATAGTTGTAGCATCATACTGGTCCTCTTCCTCTCGCTCGGCCTCCTCTCATGCCTCCTCCTCATCCTCTAGGAGCCTTGTTCACTCTATATGAAGGCCTATCTAACCGTTCCACCAAAGCATCCAGAACTTTGCACTTCTCTGTGTTATGCGTGGTAGATGCACAGAACTCACAGTATATGTTGTTTGGGACATTGGAGTACTTTTTCAGTATGGGGCATAGGCAGGGTGAGTGGCCCATGCTTTTGCAGATCTCATAATACTCAGTCATCGTTGTATTTTGTTGCACGGGGAACATGGGTTGTGGCGGATATAATCATTGGGTGTTTATTTGCACGACCCCTCCTGCTGGTGGAGCTCCTGGTGCCCCTATTTCTAGTGTTCCCAAGTTCTGGCCTCACAATCGAGGACATTCAGTTACCAAATGTCCTTCCATTAGACAGTGCGTACACCATACATTTGGCCTCGCTGGACACATGGGTTGAATTTCCTTCAATTTTTCTGTCAGGCTAGCTATTTGATGTTGTAGTCCCAGTATGGAAGGGTCCTGAGCTGATTCCCCTCCTTTAAATTCTTGCGGGTATCCCACCATGGCCTCTATCTTCATGGCCTGTTCTAATGCATCTTGAAAAGTCTCGATCTTTTGCTATGTCAGCGGGGTTCTTGTCAGTGGGAGAAGGGCCTTGATAAACCAATCCCTTTGGTGATTGGGATCGATCGGATAGCTGAGTTTTCCAACCGCATCCTTGAATCTCCTCATTAGATCCCATGGATTTTCCCCTTCTCACTGCTTGATCTCCCACATCTTTGATAAACCCTACTGATCTGTTTGGGGTAATTTGAATTCCTTCATGAAATCCCTTTTTACATCGTCTAATGCTGGGTTCTGATGAGTCTCAGACCACTTTATAAACCATCGTAGTGCTCTCTCTCGGAGAGTAGTTTGAAATTATACCAACTTACCTATGTCTGGTGTCTATCGAGCCCTCCATATGGCCTCACAGAGGTACCAGTGTTGTTCCACATCATCATTCCCCCTCCCAGAAAACTCTGGGTACCGAGTAGACGAACCTGCCATGCTTCCTTATGTGGGGTTTACTAGAACAAATCCCCTTCCTCCCGGTTGTGAGATGGTAGTACCAGTACTGTTGCTATTGTGTATTACTGTTGTGGACTGAACACTATTCGACTTACTTAATTCACGTAACTTAACAAAAATTTCAACTAGTGGCTGATAGAGTACTAGGGGAAGGTAGGGACTAGAGCTACTTGAACTTTGGAGAATAGAGTTACCTGGGATTATGGGTGCTGGCCTTTCTCAGAATAGCTACTCCATCGCAACATGCAACTCCACATCATATGTCTCCTTAGGGTGCGCGTCATTTCTATCATACTCCTGTCCATTTTCTGCTTGAGTTGGCCTCCTATACACCTACCGCACTTCCTTGGTGGTCCCCCCTATATCCTGGGAACTCATCTGACCTTCCATCTGCTTCGTCATCTGAGGCGCCTCTCCTTTGTCTCTCCTTTTCCTTTCTTGTCTTTCCAATTCTTTCATAACCCTTTCTCGCCACTTCTCGGCGAGTTACGCCCTCCGATATGCTTGTTGTTCCCTTAACCTACTAGAGGTCTCGGCATCCATATACCTATTCCCCCTTTTCAACTTACTTGTAGCATCTCTCCTTCAATCCCTTCCCCCAGTACTGGAGGTTTAGGTCTCCATCTCAGCTTTTTCGAACTCCATCAATTCTTCGTCCACCATCAAAGCCTTGATCCATAGGGGGATTTCCCTCAACAGTCCTTCGCGCAGCCCTAATATGAATATGTCCTCTGCTTTCGAGAAAGACTAATAGCATTCAACTGTGAACTCTATTATGTATCCTTCCAAGGTAGATTGCACCCAGAAATCTACAGCTCGGGTCAAATCAGTATCTAACCGGTGGAGTGCTACCAGATCTGAGTGCACCCACTTGCGATAGAACTTCCGCAAACCTCTTAGGACTACCTTGGTCTGTAATCTGCGCAACCAGTTTTAGAGCTCCTCAGGAAACTTTCCCCAAAAGATCTTGTAGATATCACTGGCAGACTCAGAGAATAGAATCTGGTTCTTAACAGCCTTCTCTTTTTGTTATCTCACTTCCGCTTATTGAGCTATGAACTGGTCTAGATGGTCATCCCACCATTTATGTATTTCTTTCTCAAAGATCTGTGATACCATGATCTAACTCCAGAATGAGATTTTAGGTCCCAACAATGGAACCATTTGTTGGCAAGAAAATAGGTCTCAAGGGGAGACCCAGGTTCAGAAAGGTGGACAACAAGGGTTACCGCAGTAGTCTAGCACAACGTCGGCATTTTCACCCTGCTCCGAGGAACAGAGAGCCTCACCCGAGGCGTGTCACGACCTTACTAAGGTTGGGATTGGATCAGGTATCGATCAAGCATGGTGAATGCACAAACCATCCATAGCTTAAGTACTTTAAATAAGTGTGAATACCAAATAGATAATAATGCTCATGAACTTGATTAGAATGATAACCAAAAATTCAAAATAACCATATATCCCACTAAACCATAACACAAGACAGAACTTAGAACAACAACCTTATATTAGAAAGTGATGCATTAACAACAAAAGACTATTACATCACTCCTCAAAGCATGCCTGGAAGAACTGATTACAATTGCATTACAAGATACAAAACAGAACAATGAGAGAGAGAGAGAGAACATAACAACATGAACAGAGCTCTCCTTGATCCCTACTGAGCCAACCTCCTCTTTCCACTAATCAGCTGCCTATTTGTTCCATCACCAGCGTGACTGAGAGTCCTTCCTTCTTTTACGCTCGGTTGTTTGCTGCTTTCCCTGATTGTTGGGAATCCCGCTGATTGTCTTATGCAACTTCCCTTTTCCATTTGTACCTACTTCTGCAATAGCTGCGCCACTTGCCCTTCACCTCTTCGCAACCGTTACAACTCTCTGTCTACCATGGTTGCGCTCTGCCACCTGTTCTCCGCAACACAAAACTGTTTAATTTCAAAACAAGGGCCCAAACACATGAGAAGGGTTTAAATACTAAACTAAATATGTTCTAAAATGGATTATTACAAAAAAATATAGGAGGTTTCAAACAACCATCCTCGTAATACTAACTTTGAGTACAATATAGGAAAATAAAGTAACAATATGAATTATGAGTTCCAATCTTTCTTTTGTATTTCCCCCCGAAGTTGAAAAATATCTAGCATGGGCTTGAGCTGAGCTGGCTACGAAATATTTGATCTGAGCTTTCTCTTGAGTACTACATTTGAGAGTGCTAGCTGTGATCTTCTTCTCGAATTTGTTAAATACTGTAGGGTATGGTACTGATGATAATGTTTGATTAGAAAATTCCAATAATTTTCTTGATCAAAATTATTTACCTTTTTAATTATTTCATCCTGCATTTCTACCTTTTGTTTCCACTATGTTTCTAGTTGTTTTAATTCTGAGAGCACTTCAAAAATGCACTCTTTGATAAGTTTTGCTTTCACAAGCTGTTCACACGCAAATTCAGTAATTTCATTTGCCAACTTGAATGCTTTCGCTACTGCTTTGTCTGCCTTCTTTGTCTGTGCTTCCAAATCTTTGAATAAGATTTCCATGTGGGACTTATCTACCTGGGGTAGATCAACTTCCTTTCCTGAGTCTGATGCTTTCCATTGAATGTCTTCATTGATTTTCTTCTCGATCTTCTCACATTCAAGTTTCTGGATAGCTACTTGTTGGATCAATATTTTACTTGAGTCACAATAAGAGCCAGTAATAGAAACTTGTTACCAAAATACTTCTTATTGTTGCTTTAACTTTGCATGTACATCCAATGCTTCCTTTATGAATTGCTATAACTGTGGTTGGCTTTGTAATCGGTTCATTACTGCTTCCAATTGTTTTTTCTTCTCAATGAGTTGTACTTGATGCTACAAATTAACACTCTCAAAATCTTCTTGAAATTGGGCCATCTTTGATTTCATTTTTTCGCTGGAGTTAGACTCTTCTTGCTATAACAACCTCTCTAATTCTTGTATTCTATCTTCTTTCTACTTCAGTAACATTTTAACCTCATTAGCTTTATCAACAGTGGCAGTAGCATATGCCCCTGCAAACTGTGATATTTTGGTTAAATGTTCAGTAGGATCAGCTAGAGTATCCTTCCATAAAACGTATACTACTTCATTTGTAAGATCTGAAACTGTCTCATCAATTCTTCTACTTTTTCTTCTCCTTTTTCTTCTCTTGACTACATCCTTATGACTAGGACTGTAGAAGACATCCAGAAAAGGGATTTCCTCAACTTGTAACACTATATGTTCTGTAGGATAAGTCGAAATGATCTCTCAGTCATGAGTTTCTTAAACTTGTTGTAGTGGAGTAACAGATTCCACTAGTTTCTGTGAATGTTTAGGTGTCTGAAAACTAGCAACTTGATCAGTGTTGGGATTTTTAGGATTATTTATTGCTTTAGAAAACTCATCCCATTCACTACTTAAATTCTTTGGTTGGGAATTTCCTCACTAATCAAGTGTATCTTGACTATGTTGAACTTCTTGAGAAGTTGATTCTATTCCATTACTTCCTCTTTTCTCTTGCATCTCAATATTTTGAATTACATGATCAATTATCTTTTCTAGGTTTTCCTTTCTGTGTTCGGATTCATTTTCAGAATTATCTAAATTGTGAGATTGGTGCTTTGATTGGCCTCACTCATCTTCAGACATGTCTTTCACTTCATTATCCAAGCTAATACTTGGAGTAGGTCTCTTGACATCTTCAATAGTTAACAAATCTAGAGAAATATTTTTCAATATCTTACTTTTATATGCTTGGAAGGCTTCCAAGTCATCTTGATTGAGTTGATTAGATGCAAAATTGAGTATATCTAAAAACTTTTGATGCCTTGAAAGAAATCATCAAATCTATCTATTTCTTTCACAAAAGGCTTCATTTTGAGCTCTGTGACTTAGTTTTTAATTACATCATTCGGATCATATGGTTGTTTTGGCATTATGGCCAAATTCAACAGATTAACCTTTGAAACTTCCTTTTAGGTATGACCAATATCAAAAAGTGCAAAAGTACCACATTGTAAAGGGAAATTAGGCCAAACGACCTTCTTAGCATCTTTAAGATGTTTAGAAATCCATTTACAAGAAGATGGTAAGCTATCTCTCTTGCAAGTAACTTATCAGGAACATAATAATGGTAGGACATGAGGAGAAGAATAACTCCCAAATACTCTAATATATGTAAAACTTTCCTCTGCAAACCATCTAGCAACAAAAAGAATGTCTGTAATAGCCTCTTTGGAAACCCTAGGGGCTTTCTAATTGAATATCATCTGGTGCATAGGTAACATGACTCTCTATGGAAAATTTTGTAAAAATGTAAATGGAAGTTTGAATCCCAAAGGGCTCTATGGTAAATGTGAATTGGAGTAGGGTCTTGGGTCATCCATTTCCATCCCATGGTAGGAAAACTAGAAGAAAATAAAATTGCGTTCATGACATAGGAACTCATATAAAAGGGTGGTGTTTCTCTGTATGCAACACTTCTTTTACTCCTATACTCCATGATTTTCTTAGATAAATTATCAGAGAGGATATTTTCCCAATTCAAAATTAAAGAAGTGATGATTGCATCAATTAATGGGAACCAATCTATAGAAAACCTAGTGGTATCAAGTTTTGCATATAATCTGGACAACATACTGGAAACATAAAAGTAAGGGGAAGGAATTTGGGCAATTGGGTATGTACCGATTTTATCTCACTTAAGTTTTCCTTGGTCTTCTTTCCATTCCTTTATGACTTTCATCAGATCTGGATTTTTTGTTCTAAAGCTCTAGACAAAAGCTTTGTCATATTTCTGTGGTGGGGAGGGTAGATGGTACATTTCCTGTAAGTCTTCTACCCTGAATGACCCAATATTCTCGCCTTTTGAATCTTTGAATGTTCTTTTTTCTATGCTTAAGTGGTTTATTAACCACTTAACCATGTATTTATAGGGAAGAATATTTGGCCTTGCTTCTACCTTATGGATGAATGAATTCGTGTTTGAAGTAACTGATGTGCCTGTTGTAGCGACTTTAGTGATTACCCTTGGCTTTTCATCCTCGAAAATATTATACATTGTTTCCCATGATGAAATTCCACAATCCTTGTTGCAGGTGGTGTCTGAAAATAGGGGAGACATATCTGAGTCTTCAGTAGATGATGCTTTGTCAATTTCTTTGTCTTTCTTGTTCAATTCAATTTTTCTCACTTCGTTAAGTGGCCTCCTGATTTCAAGCAAGCAGAGCAAAGATTAAACAAATAACACGGAGGAAAACATAATGAAACAATTGCAGCATTCAATCACTTCAACACATGCTCAAAGTAGATATGAATCTATCAAAACCTTACTTCTATTAAATGTTATTAATCACCAATAATATTTTTAAATCAAATCTCTTACACCTTCATGTGAAATGTATATTGATCAATTTAAAGAGTTGATTCTCTTATTTTGGTTTGATTTGACATGATTCATTTTTCATCGCATATCACAACTTATAACTATTTCCATTAATGATGTTACCCATAAATTCTATGAAATGCACTCTGCGCAAATCGCACATCGCAACTTTTTTGCAGTAAATAAATTTTCTTTTAGTTATATCCTGCGAAATGTGAAATGCGCTTTCAAGAAATCATGCCACTGAGCTCTATCAAACCTTCAAACTTTAAGTTCATTACTTTATTGGCTCGTCGGGTCCACGTAATCACAACTTTTGCCAAATTTCATATAAGGTGATCGTTTAAATCGGGTGCGATTCGATAAAGGAATTATAATGGTGATTAGGGCGTTTTCAATAAGATTTTGATATGTCTTTGGAAAGATCTTAGCGCATATCGCATCCTGCATGAATTAGTGGATTTAAATTCATTTTAAGTTTATAAGCTATGAAAATTGCGATGTGCACTAAGGAATAAAAGAGTATAAGCAAAAGAAACTTTATTTCCTAAATTTTTTTGACTTAAGGCTAAAATTTAAATGAAATGAATTTCCTAATTATTTTTAAAGGGTCCCCATTTATTAAAACGAATGGGGGGTGTTATATAACACAAAAAGGTCCAAAGGGAATGGGTGGGTGGCCACCAATATCCCCTGGATCATTCCTCCCCCCTTAGGAAGTAATGGTCCCCATTGCTTTGAGTTCCTCCATGAGATGACACAAATTATTCTGAACTTGGTATTGGATTTGTCAAAGTTGTCATGGACCTGCTAGCGGGCGTGTTGGATGTGTTCTATAAATTTGGTTTCTTTATTAGCCTCAGATATTATATCTATGGATTTTTTCTGTGTGGTCGCATGAGGTATGGCAACATCAGGTGGCGACGCGCCTGGGGTCAGATCAATGAAGTATTGGACCTGAAAATGTATAGGAACCTTTGTGGGTGAGGAGAAAATGTCCTCGTATTCCTCCACAACTTTGTCCACCTGCTAATATTGTGTAGGGGAGCCTTGTTTCGAGGTTGTGGCCACAATATTCTTCTTTCCTTTTGGGCGAATTTTAATGCAAATAAATTTCCTAGTTTGGGAAACAAGCCTACTGTGTTGTTTTGCAGTAGTCAAAGAGATGGCAAGACTCAGTACTACCTCTGGTATCCTGTAAAAATTATTTCCAAAATTAATAATGATATAACAAGGCCTAGACTCATACACAACATCTTGCTTCCACAAATATGGTTGGCCCAATAAAACATCAGACACGTCAAGAGGATCAATATCACACAATACCTTATCTGAGAATGGCTTGATGTTGTACAAAAGGAGGCACTGCTAGCAGACACAGATATCTCTTCCTTGGTGAAGCTAGCTAATGGTATACAAGTGTAGGTGTTCTATGTTTGGTAGGCCGAGCAGCTTCATGACCTCTGCTGAAATGAGGTTCTTTTGGGCTCCGCTATTGACAAAGAATTGTAGTGGAGAACCCTTCACCCACATCTGTGAATGGAAGAGGCACTCCCCCTCCTCTGGATCCTTGGGATCCTCCCTATGGAGCTTAGTGGTGGAAACAATGGTACTAGGATCTGCAACAATGATCTTCTTCCCTTTTTCATCACCCTTATCTTGTTCGAACTCAGGATCAAAACATGCATCTGATTCAGGTGCCTTCATTTCAACCACCAAAGACTGTTTGGCCTGACTTTCGTTTCTGTTGTGCGTGGTGTTGTATGAAATTCACACCACTTCCCTGTGTCCTTATTTGAATTTGTGGTGTTTTTCTGGGTCGCCCTGCTTTGGCTTTGCCCCTTATTCTGTGGTTCGGGGGCTCCTTTCCCTGGCTTTAGATTCGCGGATCCAAAATCTCGCTTCTTCTTCTTAAATTTATGCTCAATCTTGGTGGAATAGAAATATGTCGTGCCAAGTAAGGTAATTTCAAGGAACTCCATTTCCTCCTAAATGTATTTGTGCAAACAACTGTGCTACTTGGTTCACCAAATGTCTCTCTGAATCTTTAATACCCTACTTTGTGCGCAAGGTATGGAACAAATTCGTGAGTTCGTGCACATCTTGATCCCTTTGTTGCCACATCATGGTCCATTGGATGTACTTTTCCACATAGCTCCCCATAGGGTAATATTTTTCCTTGATGTCATCTCGGAACTAATTCCAAGTGGGTGCAACTGATAACAAAGAGGGTTCCCTCTCGTACTTCTGCTCACAGTAGGTTTCCCACCAGTATTTGACATGGGGGGAAACTTTGAGGAGTGCAAAAGCAAGCTTTTCTTAGTCAGAGAAATCATGGACAGAGAAATAACCTTCCAGCAAATTTAACCATCTATATACAGCTTTTGCATCTACCTGGTCTTCAAATACGAGAATGTTGAAGTTGACCTATACCTTGAAAGGAGAGGCACCTCCAGAGTGACTGTTGGATTTTAGATGTGCCGCCGGTGGGAAATCATTGAAGGATTTTGGAAACGTTATCCATCATCGCGAACAATAATTTGATAGGATTTCATGCTCCCTCATATTTCTTTTCCTCCGTCATGGGATGTTGTTGGGGTTTGTGAGGCTGATCTTGCAAGGGTTCAACCAAATCGAGCCCTAACTCCTTATACCCTGACCTCGTTGGGGACATGCAAAAAAAAACAGAGAAAGAGAAGACCATTGTGATACCACTAATCCAGATTTATGCAGGAATGCAATAAATATGTAAATATATATATAAACACAGAGATGCAGCAGAAGTAATACTTCATTTCATTAAAATCAAATAACATAAATATGTTTACAGACATAATGAAAATAAACTAGCTAGAGCATTGGTAGCTTATCTCTGAGAAGAAATATGGCGGATACAGGCCTCTGAATTGTGTTACAATGAGACTCGAAGGCCTATTTATTTTTGAGAAACAATGAAAAACCCTAAACCTCCAAAAATCTAACCCTAGGAGATGAAGCGCCAAAAATATGGGCCCTGTTTGGGTAAATTTGTACATCAATCTTCCCGGGGACGTAACTTTAGCATACGATCTCTATTTGAAGCGCTCAATACCTCATTATAAATATCTATCCAAGGACTACAACTTTTAACGTCAGAAAAATAAAAGGAACTTCCATGTTGCTCCCGGGTTTCCCAAAAAACATCGTTTAGGGCCTCAAAATGGCTCTGAAATTTCAAGACCCAAACAACTGTTAAAAATAATAAGTTGGGCTGAAACTGAAAAAATAAAAGAACCGATGGTGGGGGTTAAAATGGAATAGGTGGGTGGCCACCAATATCCACCTGGATCAGTAGGGCCTCCAAACGGCTCCTGAAATTCATGACCCGAAAAAATGCTAAAAATAGTCAGTTATATTGAAACTGAAAAAACTAAAAGAACTAATGGTGGGGGTCCAAAAGGAATAGGTGGGTGGCCACCAGTATCCACCTTGATCAAAGTAAAAAAATACTCTCCAAGTTGAATCATTCAATTTGTCCTTGAATTGAAGGTTGGGTATGCATTTTTATGAAGTAGACCAAAATTGCCTTGCTTCACTGAAGTGAATGTCCAGGCTTCATTTATTGGCCAATCTAATCGATTGAAATTATAAATTTTTTATTTAATGATTTTACACACTTTTTCATTTTTACAACATCAAAAAAAATTTTGCTTCATCTTGCCTTATGTGAAAGTTGTGTATAAGTGGGAAACATAGTTATGCAGGATATTTGTCAAACATGATGCAAGATTATATCCTATGGTTAGGTATTGTCCCATAATATCCCATTTCAAATTTCATTACCAAGAGTGTAATTGGTTTGGTCTGTGAGCACATTTGTGTTGACTTGATCATTAGTAGATATGATGAATTGCTACATTGGGAGAATTAGATTTTAGTGGATAAGATTTATTTTAGGATAATGAGTATCAAATGTTGTAGAAAATGTTTGTATATTTAGGATGGAATGATAATTGTTTCACTTCCAATTAATTAACGTTCATGGTGTGAATTTATTTGAGGCACACAATCCTTACCTTTTACCCTGTAAAATCAATCCAATTTGGAGTATTCATGCACACCAAAAATTTAATGAGGATGAGTTATTCTCCACCCAAATTTGATGAGGATATAATTTATGCTATGTAGGGATTCAAGTTCCCCACACATTTAAAATGTCTCTTAGGTCATGTATAAATCAGAAGATAATTCATACACATTGGTGACAGGAGAAAGGATATCACTCTATTTTACCTTTTGCTTTTTCTTGTTTGTAATTCTACTACTATTGAGGAAGAGTAGCATTGTTGTGGAATTGAAGCTCATGATGATGAATTTTTCTATTTTATGAGGTGCTATGTGTTTTTATGAGATTTTTTTTAAGTTTTCATCTTTTAATATTTGTTTAACATTGAAATGTTATGTATTTTCTTGAGGTATTATCATGGCATGTTAGCACGCAGGCAGATCTTAAGTACTAAATTTTAGTATAAAGTCCCTAGATGATAGTGAATCCCATAACTTCCTTCATTATCTTAAACCCTATAATTATAATCACCATTTTCATGTGTGTTGGTAATTCCTATTCATGACTTTTCCAATCCATGATTGGCATTGAAACAATAGGTATACTTAGAATTGATTTCCAAACAAGAAATAAGAACTAGTCCTATGTGTCTCCACTCACCTTCCTATGTATCTTCAAACCTTAACTAGGTCACTTGACCTAATCTTAAACTTAAACAATAAAAAATATATACCATATAAATAAATAAAAAACCCTAAAATAAACCATGTAAACCCTAGGTGTTATCTCTTTATCCATCCCTTGGAAATATTTAAACCTAATTACTACAATAATAAGGTCATCCATCCTTACTTAATTAGAGGGTTTTAACCAAGAAATTAAAAGTTTCAACTAATAATATTCAAAATTGATTTTGCTTAGATCATCCTTGTGTTCCCAAACATTTCTAGTGTGCATTTATTTGAGGCACACAAACCCTACCTTTTATCCTATGAAATCCACGCAATTTGGAGTATTCTTGAAAAATATATATATATAAGTGAAAAATTAAAAATATTTAATTGTATCAATGTTTAGTATGAGTAAAAAAATAATCTCCAAGTTGAATCATCCAATTTGGCCTTAAAATGAATGTTTGGAGTGCATTTGTGTGAAGCAAGCCAAAATTTCCTTGCTTCACTAAAATGCATGTCTGGTATTCATTTATTGGCCAATCTAATTGATTAAAATTGTATATTGTTTATTTTATGACTTTACACAGTTTTACATTTTTATATCCTTACTTTGAGCTTAAATATGTATACTTCATATTTCATACAACATTCTAATTTTTTATTTGACTTTCCTTATGTGAAAGTTTTGTTTAGGTGGGAAACATAGTTATGTAGGATAATTGCTAGACATGATGCAAGGTTACATCCTAAGGTTAGGAATTGTCCAATCATGTCCGATTTCAAATTTCATTACCAAGAGTGTAATTTATTTGGCCCGGGAGTGCATTATTTGAAATTTTTGTATAGGTTTTTCTTCAACTTTCTCTTATGCAGAACAATTTTCCTTTTAATTTCAGATCAATAGTTCCAACTCTTCACGTTAATTGTCAATATGGGTAGTTTTTTTTATTGGAAGTCTATTACGCAAGGGAAAATGTTGACTAGTGCTAGTAAATCATTGTAATGACACTCTCAGTAACTCAACACTCTGGTAGTTACACTCTCAAACCTTGTTCACGCTCTCAAGAAATAGACACACAATGTAGAATCAAACCACTATGTCACACTGACACTCTTATCAGAAAAGAAGAGCACTCCTAGTAACCATTTTCTCAACAAATGTTGAAACACACATTCAAATGAAATTAACACACCACCAAACTGTAATAGGAATTAAATAAATTTCACATTAACAAAGGGACCGGTCCAAGACCTATGTTATTACACAATACAAATGTTAGAATTATAAAATCATTGAAACATGAACAAGACTAATAATAAAAGTAACAACAATCACACATGAATTATAGCTAATATAAAATAATTCAAATAGCTACAATACCTTCCTAACCAATGATCCATGCTAACAAGGGGGCTCATTCCTTCCTAGCAAGGTGTTGGTACACTACACTGCACACAAGCTAGTAAACAAAAAGGTATGGTGCCACCAGTTATTGATATTACATTAATAAAACATACAATATTACAATGTTGGTGCTCTCCCCCTCTATCTTTTTCTATTTGTTTCTATATTTCTATCTCATGTGGGAAGAGAGTACATCTCTTTGTAATTTCAGATAGCAATGATAATATCATCATGATAATACCTTAATTCCCATGTGATCTAATTTGAGAATATACATTAACAATTTGATAATTGTTGTGCGGGAAATTCCTTTTGCGGATAGAAAAAATCCCTCTAGTCCTATGGGAGGACCTAGCAACTATAGAAGACAACTACATGCAATCTTTCCTAATTCATATTAGAAAATGAAAATGAGGATAGATCTCCTACCTCTCTCTTATGCTAATACCATTGATGTTGACCTTGACTATTTGGCTTCGAAGCTCACGATATCCTCTTCGCTAATGTAGATGATTTCCTGAAAGAAAGATCAAGTGGAAACAACAAAAATATGCAAAGCATAACATTTTCTAATGAAAATTATGTAACAGATCAGGGAGAATTACAATAAATGGAAAATAATTGACACATTTATGGAAAGAAAACATATATTATATTATTAAGAGATGAAAAGGGAGCATTACAACCAATGAAGCCTTAATGTTGAAACCTCCTTCAAGTGGGATTCCAAGTCCAATCATTAACCTTAAAACACTTTTTTTTCTTTTCAAATAGGCAGCATTTGGGCACAATTCAACACTAGGATGGAAACCAACCAATTAATATCCAACCTACAGGCCAACCTCACTAACCATTAGTGGATATTGGAAAATTGATTTATAGGGAAGGAGAGGGAGTTGAGGATCCATGAAAATAGGGAGGAGTTCCACATCTCAAGTGAGAGATCCATGGAAGGAGGATCTAGTGCCAAGAATGGGAGGTCTTGTTCCAATATTCATCTACCTAAAACCACGTCGTCGTTCTCGACCTTTCGAGTAAGATAAGCTTCTCCTCCATTTTGGGAAAAAATTCTTCAAGAGGACCAGTGCGGATTTTCCTTCTAAAATTCACGCTGGAAATGTGATTCATGTAAAATTCCCCAAGTTATCAGTGTGGGAAACTAACATGAAAATCGTGTTGGGCTTGCAAATAAGGGATTTTGACAAGTTCTCTAGAATTATTTCAAGGAAATTTTTCTTCCACTTCTTCAAGGATATTCTTATGATTCCACAAGCACGTTTCATGGTGAATACATTATTTACGAAAGATTTCATCACTTTGTGACACTTGTGGCATCAATGACAGAAAGTGTGACACTTCGGGATACTGGAGTAGGAGTGTGACAAAATATTGTACATCAGATGCCCCCTAGAGCATAAAGTCAGAACAGGATGTGATGGCTAAAGTGCTTTACAAGAAAAGGAAAGGACTTAGAGAACCACCATCAGGAGACCTGCAAATCAAGCATAATACAATATATCTTGAATCTTTGATGTAGGTATGCTTAAAGTGTAAGCATATAATAATAAATGGATCCACGGCATGGACACAACCATCCATATAGAAAGTACCATGCTTACAATCATGAATACTTAATAACTCCACGTAGTCTGGATTTATCAAATGAAATCTAGGGTCTTCATCTTCATCTCGATCCAACCAAAGCACTAATCTCACCATGTGAATAGATGGGTTGAATTCGAACATGGTATAAACCACTTTATTATCATTCGATGATGTAAATCGTTAACAATCATGAGACAAACCACCAATGATGGTGATGGCTCTCAAGGTACAACAACACAATCCACAAGTGTGAATAATGAAGTTGAAGTCAAACACTTACAGAATCATTCGCTCAAAGGCTAGTGATTTGAACCTATCATCGAATGTGAATAATTTATCATTGAGGCATACAAACTCCAAAGAGTTGAAAGGGATATTCTAGATCGTCTTCCTGGATAATGAGTTGGAGTCGATAGGAAGTGATCCGTCGAAGGAGGGCCATAATGTTTCCAACATCATCGAAACAAAACGTAGGATTTTGAAAATTTGGAAAGAGTGATTCAGGATTGATGTAGAGAAGTTCAAATGGGGTATAAGTGGTTTGAATTTGCAGGTGGGACTTCTCTTGAACATATCAACGACATGAATCTGTAATTTGGCAACATTTAACTCACAATAGGATAAGATGTCATGGTGAAAATATATAATCAAATGAGAGGCAAATGGATTTCCCACACCTAGTAAGACAAGTGACAAAGTGAGGATTTCCAAAACTCGACACGAGATACAGATAAGTCTCATGTTCAAGAATGGCATAATACATTTCACACAAAACACAGGATATATGTTTCCTTCTATTTTCCCCCATTATTTCTAGCTAGTACCTCTTTACTTTTAATCTCATGCTTGAAGACGATACCATTTTATTGTTTTATAATTTCAACCTTCAGATGAATCCATCCTAGTAATTTTAATGAGCCCTAGGAAGGAGTAGCTTAGTATTGTCATGGTGACAAGTCCTTCATTATTTTAGTTTTACGAGTCTGACAGAGCAGTAACTCGACATATTTTTAATGTTTAGAGAGTTTTAAAAAGAGGTGAAAAGAAAACTCCAAATGTCCCTTTTCATAGATAGTCTCTCGAATTAGAAAGGTTAGAAAACAATAGTCGAGATAACCTCTTATCCATGTTTGACTAAGGTATTCCTTTTTTGTAACTAGTCTATCTCAGTCCAGAAAAGCGTTAAACATATACTAAGTATACGTCTTTTAATTTACTTTTATGAGTTTGAAAAAACAAATACTCGACAATATTGTCATATTTCAGTAGTCTGAAAAGAGCTGAAAGAGGACTTGTCCTAGAGGAATGAGTGGTATAAAGGGTGGCAACTCATTCCAGTGATGATGGAACTTCTCAAAACATGCAAAGGTCAAGAGGTTGGCTAACAAGACCACTCATCGCAGCAATTCCCCAGGCAAGGGTAAAACAACCAAGCGAGAGCGTATGATCATCCAAGCAGATGGTGACAATGGAATGAGAAATCGAATTCCATCTGGCAGAAGAGGCAGATAAAATGGAAATCATGAGAGGTGTATAGGAATGGTTTCATTTTTTACACAAGCTTGAAACATGGGAAACTATGATTGACAACCCTTGAAGATGGTTTCATTTTTACACAAGCTTGAAACGGAGGAAAAAATATGCTTGAGATAGTTTTGAATGACACCAGAATAATGACTCAATTCAGGGTACATGCCCCCCAAGTTTCATTTCATTCACCTAAGTAGACTACTGGTTACTAACAAGTGGATGGAATAAAGGTTCATTTATGTGATCAAGTGAAAGACTTGACTAGTAATTTACGAGATCTAATCAAAGTCTTGACTGAAAGGGGATTTGTTTCAAATTTTTAATGAGCTTAATACAGTAAAATAAATATTCTCATAGCGACCTATTTCATTTTTTAACGAGGTTGACGTAGTAAAAGAACTATCCTCATAGGAAACCGTTTCATTTTTTAACGAGTTTGACACAGTAAAATAACTATCCTCATGACACCATGTTTCATGTTTTAATGAGCTTGATAAAATAAAAGGATCCCTGCTCCGGCACTTTGTTTCATTTTTTAATGAGCTTGACACAAGACAAGGAACTATTCTCTGACACCTTGTTTAATTTTTTAACGAGCTTGACACAAGAAAATGAACTTTGATCCAATGACCTTGATTCCTTTTTTAAGGAGCTTGACACAAGGGAAGGAACTTTGCTCCAAAGGCCTTGATCATGGCCCATAAGAGGTCATGGCTTCCAAGAGGTTCTCATTAGATGGAATAACAACACTCTACAAGGAATACATATCAAGGGATCTAATGGAAAGATCATGATGATATAAGGGATCTAATGGAAAGATCCAATGATGGTCTAAGGGATCTAATGAAAAGATCCAGTGCCCCCAATACATGATGCACTATATCACTGACTAGATCATTAGTAAACATGTGCATGGAACAGGTTTCCACATAATTAACCTAGGGTGGGGAAGATTCCACTTGCACATAAGGACCATTTAGGGATGTTGGTTGATTTGGAATCAAATTAGGACCAATGAATGAAAGTTGATCAATGGTCATGATTCTTCCTTCGTGTGGGAAACACATCACTCAAAAGAGACAAGAGACAAGAGCTCCCATGACATAGACATAGTCATGGCCAAGGATTAAATTAAAATCCAAAGGGCCTTGGACAACCATCACATCGATATAGAAAATATTTCCTCCCAAAGTAGCAGGAAACTTAGGAATGATCCCTAACGATTGACTGGTTACTCTTATAAAAGCCAACAGATTCTTGGTAACGAGAACAAGCTGCGGAGAACCTAAATATTTCCCAATAGTTGAGGAAAGGATGCTAACAAATGCACCTTAATATATTATTGTGCTATATATGACCACATTATAAGCATGTATGGTGATCTAAAAGGGCACGTAGGAAGAAAGACGATATCCTGTCAGTCGACTCCAATCGAAAGAAGTGACCATATTACTTGGAGGGGGTGCCATGGGAATGGGAAAAATAACCCCTTTTGTTATGGGAATGGGAGGATCGCCCCCTTGTACCTTGGGAATGGGAATATTTCCGTCCAGTTCATTTGAATCTAAAGAAACAAGAAGAACATGAGTGGTATGAAGTTCACTCTCTATAGGAAAGGTATGATCAACTGAAGGTGGAATCGATTCAATCGTTTTCTCAACCAATGGTTGGTTGGAAATGGATTCATGGGATTCACTTTCAGAGAGAGTGGGATTGACTAGAGATGAACCATGGTCAATCACTTCACCAAATAGTCGAGGATCAGGGGAAAAATTTCGATAACCAGTTGGAAAACAAGGTTAAGAAGTTTTAAGGTTTTCCAACACTTTTGAGGCTTCATCCATATAAGGACAAAGGTGAAAAGGAATATTCCCTTCACATAAACTACATGAAAATTTAACTTTAACCCTTTTCCCAAGGACCTTACTATCACTAGTTTAGGTTTTATCACCAGCATGATCTCTAGAGGTCGATGACAAATGCCAATTTGAGCCTGTGGACCATAATTCTAATAGCTTGGGACAATCCTTTCTACAAACAAAAATGATCGCTCTAGTCATATGGAAGGATCTAGGAAACTACATCAGACAACTACATGCAATCTTTCCTAATTCATAGTATAAAATGAAAAGGAGGATAGATCCCCTACCTCTCTTTTACGCTAATACCCTGGATATCGACCTTGAATCTTTCGCTTCCAAGCTCACAATCTCCTTTTTGCTAGTGTATATGAGTTCCTGAAAGAAACATCAAGTGGAGACAACAAAAATATGCAAAGAATACCATTTTCTAATGCAAATTATGTAACATATCAATGAGAATTACAATAAATGGACAATAATTTACATATTTATGGAAAGAAAACATATATTTTATCAGTAATAAATGAGACTGGAACATTACAACCAATTAATCCTTTATGTTGGAAGCCTCCTTCAAGTGAGATTCCAAGTCTAAGCCTTAACTTTCAAACACCTTTTCTCCTTTGCAAATGGGTAGCATTTGGTCACAATTCAGCAATAGGATGGAAACCAACCAGCCAACAGCCAAGCTACATGCCAACCTCACTAACCATTAGTGGATAGTGGGAAATTGATTTATAGTGAAGGAGAGGGAGTTGAGGATCCATGAAAAGAGGGAGGAGTTCCACATCTCAAGGGAGAGATCCATGGAAGGAGGATATAGGGACAGGAATGGGAGGTCTCGTTGCAATCTTCATCTACCTGAAACCATGTTGTAGTTCTCGAGCTTTCTAGTAAGAGAAGCTTCTCCTCCATTTTGGTAAAAACTTCCAGAAGAGCACCAACATGGATTTTCCTTCTAAAAGTCGCACTGGTAGCGTGATTCATGTAAAATTCCCCAAGTTATCAGCACAGGAAACTAACATGAAAATCACATTAGGCTTGCAAATAATGGATTTTGAGAAGTTCTCTAGAATTATTTCAAGGAAAGTTTTCTTCCACTTCTTTAGGGATATTTTTATGATCTCAAAAAACATGTTTCATGGTGAATACATTATTTGTGACATCTTTCATCACTTTGTGACACTTGTGGCATCGATGACACAAAGTGCGACATTTTAGGATACGAGACTAGGAGTGTGATAAAATATTATATAATAGATGCCCCCTAAAGCATGAAGTCAAAATGGGAAGTGATAGCTGAAGTGCTTTACAAGAAAAGCCAAGGACTTAGAGAACCACTATCAGGATACCTACAAATGAAGCATAATACAATATATCTGATATCTTTGATGTAGGCATGCTTAAAGTGTAAGGATATAACAATACATGGATCCACATCATGGACACAACCATACATATAGAAAGGACCATGTTTACAATCATGAATACTTAATAACCCCACCTGGCCTAGATTTATCAAATGAAATCCAGGGTCTTCATCTTCATATCGGTCTAACCACAGTACAAATATCACCATGTAAATAGATGGATTGAAGTCAAACATGGTAGAAACTACCTGATTATTGGTCAATGATGTAAACCATTAACAAGAATGAGAGAAACCACCAATGATGAAGATGGATCTCAAGGTACAGCAACACAATCCACAGGTGTGAACAATGAAATTGAAGTCTAACACTTAAAGAATCATTTGATTGAAGGCTAGTTATGTGAACCTATCTTCGAATGTGAAGAACCTATCATTGAGGCATGCAAGCTCCAAAGTATGGAAAGGGAGATTATAGACCGTATTCCTGGATAATGAGTTGGAGTTGACAAGAATTGATCCGTCAAATTAGGGCCATAATTTTTCCCACATCATCGACATGAAACATAGGAATTTTCAAATTTGGTAAGAGTGATTCAAGATTGATGCAAAGAAGGTCAAATGGGGTATAAGTGGTTTGAATTTGCAGGCAGGACTTCTCTTGAATGTATCGACGACACGAATATATAATTTGGAAACATTTGACTCTCAATAGGATCAAAGGTCATGGTGACAATATATAATCAAATGAGAGGCAAATGGATTTCTGAAACCCAGTAAGACAAGTGACAAAGTGAGGATGTCCCAAACCCAACAAGAGATACAGATAAGTGTCATGTTGAAGAGCGACATACTATCTTTCACACAAAATACAGGATATATTCTTCCTTCCATTTTCATCCACTATTTCTAACGAGAACCTCTTTATTTTTAAACTCAAACTTTAAGAGGATACCATATGCTTGTTGTATAAGTTTATCCTTTGGATGACTCCATCCTAGTATTTTTAACAAGCCCTAGGAAGGAGTAGCTCGATCTCATCATGGTGATAAGTCCTTTGTCATTTTAGTTTTTCCAGTCCAGCAGAGGGGTAACTCGACATATTTTTCATGTTTAGAGAGTTTGAAAAAGAGGTGAAAAGAAAACTCCAGATGGCCCTTCTCATAGATATTCTCTTGAATCTAAAAAGGTAGAAAAAAATACTCGATAGAACCTCTAAGCCATGTTTGACTAAGGTATTCATTTTTCATAACTAGTCTATCTCAGTCCAGAAAAGGGTTAAACATATACTAAGTAGGCTTATTTTCATTTGCTTTTACAAGTTCGAAAACACAAGTGCTCGAAAATATTTTCATATTTCAAGAGTCTAAAAAGAGCTGAAAGAGGAATCCTCCTGTAGTAACGAGTGGTATAAAGGGTAGCGATTGGTTCCATTGATGATGGAACTACTCAAAACACGCAAAGGTCAAGAGGTTGGCTAACATGACCACTCATCATAGTGGCTCCCCAGCCTGGGGTAAAACAACAAAGTGAGAGCATATGAATGTCCAATCAGATGGTGACGATGGAATGAGAAAACCAAGGCTCATTTGGTAGAAGAGGCATATAAAAGGGAAATCACGGGAGGTTTATAGTTATGGTTTCATTTTTTACACAATATTGAAACATGGTAAACTATGCTTGATAACCTTTGAAGATGGTTTCATTTTTACACAATCTTGAAATAGAGGAAAAACTATGCTTGAGATAAGTTTGCATGCCCCCAGCATAATGACTCAATTTGAGGTACATCCCGCCAAGCATCATTTCATTCACCTAAGTAAACTATTGGTTACTAACAAGTGGATGGAATGAAGGTTCATTTAGGATATCAAGTGAAAGATTCGACTGGGAATTTACAATATCTAATCAAAGACTAGACTTGAAATAGTATGTGTTTCAATTTTTAATGAGCTTGACATTGTAACATAACTATGCTCATAGGGACCTATTTCATTTTTTAATGAGGTTGACGTTGTAAAATAACTATCCTCATAGAAACATGTTTCATTTTTTAACGAGGTTGACACAATAAAATAACTATCCTAATGAGACTTTGTTTCATTTTTAATTATCTTGACACAATAAAAGGAACTATGTTGTAACACTTTGTTTCAATTTTTAATGATCTTGACACAAGACAAGGAACTATGCTCTGACACATTGTTTCATTTTCTAACGATCTTGATACAAGAAAATGAACTTTGCTCCAATGACCTTGATTCATTTTTTAAGGAGCTCGACATGAGAGAAGGAACTTTTCTATAATGACCTTTATCATGGCCCATAAGAGGTCATGGCTTCCAAGAGATTCTCATTAGATGAGAGAACAAAACTTTGTAAGGGATACATATCAAGGGATATAATGGAAATATTAGGATCCAATGCCCATAGTGCATGATGCACTATATCAATGAATAGATCATCAGTAAACATGGGCATGGAACAAGTTGCCACATAATTAAACTGGGGTGGGGAAGATACGACTTGCATATAAGGACCATTTAGGGATTCTTGTTGATTGGGATTCAACTTAGGACCAATGAATGAAATTTGATCAATGGTCACAATTATTCCATCGTGTGGGAAACATAGCACTTGAAAGAGAGAAGAGACAAGAGCTCCCATGACATAGATATAGTCATGGCCAAAGATTAAATTAAAATCCAAAGGGCCTTGGAAAACCATCACATTGACATAGATGATCTTTCCTCCCAAAGTAATAGGAGACTAAGGAAGGATCCTTAACGGTTGAATGGTTCCTTTGTTAAAAGTGAACATATTTTTGGTAATGTGCACAAGTTGCGAAGAACCTAAAGCTTTCTAAGTAGTTGAGGACAGAATACTAATAGATGTGCCTTCATCTATTATTTTGTTAGGTATGACCACTTTATAAGCCTATTCTATGATCTTAAAGGGCATGTAAGAAAGAAGATGATATCTTGCCAGTTGACTCCAAAAGAAAGAGGTGACCATATTACTTGGAGGGGGTGTCGTGGGAATGAGAGAATTTCCCCATATGTTATGGGGATGGGAGGATCGCCCCCCAGTAACTTGGGAATGAGAGTATTTCCCTCTAGTTCATTTGAATCTGTACAAACAAGAATAGCATGAGTGGTATGAAGTTCGCTCTCTACGTGAAAGGTACGATCAACTAAAGGTGGAATCGAGTCAACCATTTTCTCAACCAATGGTTGGTAGGGAACGGATTCATGGGATTCAATTTTAGAGAAAGTGGGATTGAATAGATATGAATATTTTTCAATCACTTCATCAACTAGTGGAGGATCAGGGGAAAACTTTCGATAACCAGTTGGAAAATGAGGTTGAGAAGTTGTAAGTTTTTCCAACACTTTTGAGGCTTCATCCATATAAGGAAAAAGGTGAATAGAATGATTCCCTTCACATAAACTACAGGGAAATTTTACTTTACCCTTTTTCCCATGGACATTACTATCACTAGTTGAGGTTTTTTCAATAGCATGATCTCCATAGGCTGATGAAAAAGGTCAATTTGAGCCTTTGGATCACACTTATAATACCTTTGGAATAATAGGACAATCTCTAAGAAGGTGGTCACCCTTACATAAACTTCAAGGGAAATTAACTTTACGGGGCTGATTGGAAGGTTTTTTCACATTATTTGCATCTCTAGCAATGGTTTCTTGGTTGGCCCCTTGATTAATTTGCTTCTTCTTCTTCTTCCTTTTCTTCTTCTTCTTAGATTCCTGGTTACTTGAATCAAGACTTTCACCAGGTAAAGAGGAAGAATGGGAGGGAGAAACAAGAGGTGGAGAAGGAAAAGGGTCAACTTTAGGATCAACATGAGTTTTATGTTGTTCAGGTGGTGGAAAACACAGTTGATAAGAAGTTTGGACATTCGAAACCATAGGGGTCGAAAATAACCAAACTAGAAAACCAATGGTAAATCCAGGAAGGGACAACATTTCCATATAAGGAGCACCAATATTTCCAAAAGGAGGAAAAGGACTACCTATTCCTATCAGAGGTGTTTCCTTGATTGGTAGACTCGGGAAAAATTTCCATTAGTATCAACCTACGATCTACTAGGGAGGTGTTCCACGAAGAGGATGTTATTCTGTGGTCAATTAATTATTTTTAGAAATTAACAACAAAGATAAACCAAAGAGGGGAATCTATGCATGAAGGTTTACCAAGAAATTGTGAACTGCGATATACACCTTGGTGAACCAAGGACTTAATGTACGGCATCCAATCTCCCAAAATGTTGTGTTAGGTGTATCACGGTATACAAGGTGGCAGACTTGGCTACCTATGGATGGATAGAAACCTATAGGTAACTCCCAAAATATACTCGACGGTACGTGGGAGCGCATTTCGTAGTAGTTTTGTCTAATGTGTAACCATTCGATGAGATTGTTCCCATATACTTTTCATGTGTGGAGTATTGTACAATATACCCAAAGGTACATGGATAATGATCCTATACACATCCATATGTGGAATGATATTTCACCCCCGAGATGAAACGTTGGAAAACAACGAGAGCTCCTATGTTTTACGATGCTAGAACACGTCTTTAGCATTTATCTCTATATGTTTTTGTTAATGTTCCAAATGCTCCTTAGGTTAATTGAAATGAATTTTAAATTTTATCTTGAATTATGTTTCGATTTTAAGGCTGAAAACTCAATGTCACTTCAACACACATGCGATGAAACTAATATGAAAAAAGGACTCTTTTATTTTCCATGAAATTTATCTAGTGTTTGGAAGAAGTGAAAAAATTGATAAAACAATCGAATATGCAGCCAACAATAGATTCCTAACTATATATTTCAACTTCACAATTCCAATGCAACAACCAAAAAGTAAATGAATTTGAATTCACTAAAATTCACCTACATGAATTTTTCTTTTCAAATGAATGAAGATGCACTTATCATCCTTCAACACCTAATCTATGCTCATTGAAAATCTCAAAAAAAACTTTCCAGTGAAATTCAATCTAATGAAATTTCAAGGAGTAATGATTAATTTTGAGACGAAGGCTTAAAAAATGAAAACGAAATTTCTTTTCTAGTTTTCAACAGGACTAAAAATTCTTATCAAGCAACATATCAGTATTTCCCTCAACATATGCAAGCATCAAAATAGTAAATTCGATTTACCCAAAGATCTAAAGATTCCACCAAAGTTTGTTTTCACTACTTCAGCATGGAACAGACTCTTGGAAACCATTAAGAAATTTACAACAATGAGTCAAAATTCTATGCAAACAGAGCAGCAGAAATACTTTAGATATCAATGCATTCTAGATATTCTGACAAAGACCCTAAAAAAATCTCATTTTTTGGACCAATACAAGCAGACAGTGGAAAACAGGGTTGTAAGTGTGACTGTACTCAGAACAATCCACGCTAACAGTGCTCTGTTTTTCAGAGAAAACGTGTTGGGAGACAAAAAATTAGGAAAAGATAAAAAAAATAGAAGAGAGATACAGACTTGACACTTTAAACAACACACTACTTAGAATTAAGACCCATAATCAATCAAAGTTACGTATCACTAAGAGGTTGGCCAAACTTAACAAAAGAGACCAAAAACAAAAGGAGGTTTGAAGGGTTATAACATCCCCAGTGGAATCACCATTTTTTTGTGCAGGAAATCCTTTCTGTAGACAAAAACGATCCCTATAGTCCTATGGGAGGATCTAGAAACTACAGAAGACAACTACATGCAAATCCTAATTCATATTATAAAATGCATAGGAGGATATATCTCCTACCTATCTCTGATGTTAATACCCTTGATTTTGACCTTGACTATTTGGATTCCAGGCTCATGGTATTCTCTTTGCTAGTGTAGATGAGTGTCTATAAGGAAGATCTAGTGGAGACAACAAAACTATGCAAAGCATAACATTTTCTAATGAAAATTATGTAATAGATCAAGGAGAATTACAATAAATGGAAAATAATTGACACATTTATGGGAAGAAAACATATATTGTATTATTAATAGATTAAAAGGGATAATTAAAAGCAATGAATCCTTGATGTTGGAAGCCTCCTTCAACTGAGATTCCAAGTCCAAGATTTTACCTTCAAACACCTTTTCTCCTTTGCAAATGGGCAGCATTTGGGAACAATTTAGGACTAGGATGGCAACCAATCAGCCAATAGCCAACCTATAGGAAAACCTCACTAACCATTAGTCGATAGTGGGAAATTGATTTATAGCGAAGGATAGGGAATTGAGGATTCATGAAAATAGGGAGAAGTTCCACATCTCAAGGGAGATATCCATGGAAGGAGGATATATGGCCAATAATAGGATGTCTCGTTCCAATCTTCATATACCTAAAATTGCATCATTTTTCTCAAGATTTCTAGTAAGAGAAGCTTCTCCTAAATTTTTGGAAACACTGCCTATTGGGATTAAACAAGAAGATTTATCACCCATGCCTAGTGCATTAATCACCTGGTTGCATTAAGCACCCATGCTAGGGTGGCGCCCACAATGCTATTTTTGGGTGCATGTCTATTTTTATTATCCCTTAATTAAGATGGACATTAAATTGTAATCTATTCTCAATGTGGACTTGAATGAGTTAACTAAAAGTGATAAATTCAATTAGCTAGTGGATTTAGAGTTAGAGGTTAGTTGGTGGGACATGCATAGTAATTCTAGTTGTAACAGAGCTCGAAGTGCAGTGGTGCATGAGTTAGTGCAAGTTGTAAATAGTTTAACTCAGTTAAGTCATTTAAATTCGGTTTTGCTAGTTGCAACTAAAGATACACTAGTGAGAGATCAAGTGAATTAAATACTAATTAGTTCACAGACAGTGATATCACATGCAACTAATGATTTACTATTATTAACTGCATGCATGTCAAATCCAATGGAGACCCAGTTGAGTTCTAGGTGAAAGGGAAGTTGACTATCAAGTGTAGGATTATTGGCCTGCACACATGTAGGAAAAAACCTATTGGAGTGCCCATGATACTTGCGCAGTCAAGGCAGGAAAGAATTCCTATCTTTTAGGAATATTTACCATCATGGATTGCCCAAGCAAGGCGGGTTGTCTGGAGGCTGAGAATTGGCTATGTGTTGGTCAGTTTTGCATATGACAGTGTGAGACAGATAGTTGAATGTTGGAGGCTCTTGTGAGAAGAGAAAGACATTATATTTGTTTCATGATCCATGATTAATATACAATAGAAGATAGTGTGGTTTTTAGCTGTACGCTTTCTCTGGGAAATTATCTGTGTTGTGTGTGATTGATCTTTCTTCATGTTCATGTGATTAGCGATTGTGTTTTTAATTCCGCTAAAGATTTGTAGAAGAGATTCAGTATTTAACTTTAGTACATTGTTAGATTAGGTGAATCCAATATATACATGTGTATTTTATAATTTATACATGGTATCAGAGCACAAGAAATTGCATAAGTGAATTAGGAGCTGAGTTTGTGACTGGATAGAATTGGAATTTGCAGAAAGACTTTCTTGGTGCTACAACTAATTCAAGATCGAAATGGCTTTCAATGGCTTAAGGTTAGAGTATGCACTCGAGGGAAACTCGAACTACATTACTTGGAAGGACAGGATGAAGGCAATACTCGAAGACAATGGCTTGAAGGAATTCATTGACAATGATGTTCCTAAACCCGTTGTGACAGATGCTGCAAATCTTGATGCATGGCAAAAGAAAGTGCAAAGGCAAGAAGGATCTTGTTGGAGGGAGTACGAGACCACGTTGTCTTAAGCCTCCATGGGAAAGCCACACCATATGTAATGTGGAAGGCTTCGGCGGATCTATTCCAAAGCAGTAGCAACCATAGGAAATTGGCGCTCAAAGATAAACTCAAGAAGATCAAGATGGAAAAGGGCGACATCATTCCAAAATATCTCACGAAGTTTGTCCAATGTCATGATGAACTAGGGAATGTGGGAATAACAATCGTTGATGATGATTTGGTGAGCTTGGCTCTCCTAGGACTTCCTAAGAGTTGGCACAGTTATGAAGATTCTGTCAATGGATGGAAAAAATTTCCATATTGAGAACAACTATGGTCAGATTTGGTGCAAGAGGATTTCAGAAGGAACACCAGAGATGGCTCTTCATCTAAGCATGAGGATCAGAATAGGATTGTGCTTTGGCTACCAAGGTGAAGAAGTGGAAGGGGAAGAAATTCCATTCTAAATCTGAGTCCAAAGGCAAGAAGCATGACATGTCCAAGGTGAAGTGTTTTCACTATCACGAACATGGGGATTTTGCTACTAACTGTCCACAAAAGAAGAAGAACAAGAAGGTTGCTATATTCGCAGCTGGTGAGGCCCTTGCTTCATAATTTGAGCTTGAATTCTCATTTATCACATGCATGGTGTCAAGTGCATTTGGATCTATGTGGTATTTGGATAGTGGTGCTTCCTTTCACATGACGGGAGATAAGGAACTTTTCAGTGACTTGGAGGAGAAAGATCTCTAGATGCATATTGAAATGGGCGACGATGGATGGTACAATGATACTAGGATTGGTACCATTACCTTTCAGAGGGATTTAGGTAAACCATTTCAATTAAAAGATGTAATGCATGTACCAGGTCTGAAGAAAAATTTGGTCTTAGTCGCAATATTGGAGGATAGAGGCTATGACGTTGTTTTTAGTGATGGAAAATATTTCTTGCGACATAAAATAACGGTTCAAGCCAAGAGGATAGGGATTCGAGTTAAGAATCTCTACAAGTTGGAGGTAGATGGCTGCGTAGCAATGATGGGAAAGGCAGATCAAGTGGTGAGCTGGGATGAGGGCGAACTATGGAACATGCGATTGGGCCATATTCACCATGGGGCCTTTAAATTCATGCAACATATTTCTACTAGTCTTCCAGATCATAGATGGAAGATGGAAATAGATTCCATATCTTTGGGTTGAGGAGGTTGCTTGGGAAATTTGGAGGAAATATCCCATTTAATGAACAACATGGGGTTGACTATTTTTAGATTTTAATGAAGTGGAAAGAAAATTTTATGGTTGTTGGAGGAACTGTGTGTACAACTCCAAGGAATATGAGCCCATACTTTCTTGGGAAAAAATTCACAAGGAAGAGGACGCAAATTAAAAGAATAAGGGACTCGCTAAAAAGGGTACTTCAGACTGGTCAAGTAATTTTGGAAAACATGCATTTTAACATCAAGGGAGAGAAAGGAGAGCTTTATGAGGAAGGTGGCAGAAGGAAATTAAGCAAGATATTACAACAAGGAAAAAGTAACTTATGTGGGATTATCAGCTTCAAAAAAGGAGAGGAAGAAAGTTATGTGGAGTAATTTTTGGCGCTACAAAAACCAGTGTTGGTTTCTTTAGTGTGCTTGTTGAGCCTCAAGATTGTGCTTTCTTTCATCTTAATTTACCTCATTTTCCTTTGCCCATTGCTATCCTAGACCCAATTGATCAATGAATTTAGTTAAAATTACTTTTAGAATGATTAACATGACTGACTTGCTAAGTTTTGTGATTTTTGACATTGTGATGCATTTTGACCGGAACTAGCTGCAGAATGCAGACATTCCGTAGCTAACCGGAAATTCTGCAGCTATCTTCACGTTTGGGTATGTTCCAGGTGGCCTCTCAAGAAAAACCGCATATGGGTATATTCCACGTCATGTCTACATTGTTCGTTGCTCACCATGAAGGAAGAAATGAATTCTGGATATGGTTTTGGTACGTGGGAACACATTTAAGAAGGCAGACTTCTAGTAGGACTGTCTTAGTCCAGATGTCCTTTTCCTTTTTACGCAGCCACTTCAAGAGTCCTAATGTGATTTCGATAAGGAAAGACAATGATCCTGGAATTGTTGCAAGTCTTGTTATGTACATTTGTTATATAAACACTTGGGAAACCAAGAGCTAGGCTAGATTTTGCTCTAGATTTTGCTTAGATTCTGTGCTACATTTCTGAAGACGCAGATTTCTCTGTTCAAGTTATTTCTCCTTTAATGAAGCAGACAGTATTGTTTTGAAAGTGTTGATTTGATTTGGAGTTAGATTCCGTCTGGTGGTAGAGGGCCCCTGCCTCCTGCACGGTTTTATTTGCGTAATTTAGATAAGTATCCTAGCTGCCTTTACGTTTTTGAAGTTGAATTCGTAGTTGTTTTCATTAGCTACTATAGTTATACTCGTTCTAAAAACTCTTCCAAAAGAAGAAGCTCTTCCAAAAGATTATGAAAATGAATGGGAAATGGATATAGTATTATAGGATTTAATTTTAATCTCTTTTGTTCACCATCACAGTTATACTTATGCTAAGCACTCTTCCAAAAAATCCTTATAATGTCTTAAGCATGATTGTGATCCTGAACGCTTCAGTTGTGTGTTTTTACTAAGTACCATAGCTATTCTTGCTCTTAAAATGCTTTTCCAAAATATCATAATGATGGGTAGGAGATGGCTATGATATCTTAGTTTTTCATTGCTTTCAGTCTTTATGTTTGCATTTGCACTGAATTGTACAGTTAGGATTGTTCTAAGAAAATCTTCCAAAATACCAATCATGATGGACAAACAGACTGTATAATTCCATAGAATAATGCATGATAGCCTAGTTAGGATACTCCGGAGTTTAATTGCACTTAACTCATGCTCAGTTATTTTTTTTTAAGTTTGATAATGACTTGTAGTTCAGCACTGTTTTAGGCTAGTGACATTTTAAGTTCAGTTTTAGCTTAACTCATTGCATTTGCACTCCATATTCAGTTGTCATTCACTGCATATTAGATTACTTCAGTTGTTAAACTTAACAAAACAACCTTCATTATTCACAAACCTCTTCTTGTTCTAAAATCCATAATTGATTCCTAACCATATGAACAGAAGAAAATATCATTTTAAGGCCTGAAGTACTTCTGCAACTTCCTTATCATTTCACAAACAAACATTTCCTCAAAATACTATTTCAAAAATATATAACCTTTGAGTGAAGTGTAGTGCTATCAAACTAAGTTGCAGAATAGAGTTAGGAACTAGTCTTAGAGTAGAAGATCTTATGATGGTATCAATGTTTTACTCCAAATATGCTTTAACAAATCTCTAATCAAGGATAAAATGTTGCATCATTATAAGTTAGTTGTTTAACTGTTTAGTTAGGAGGATTTGCACACTTAGTTGACCATGTCTCAAGCTCTCTCTCAAAATGCCTTTGATGAAAGAATTTGACAAGTTGAGTTTGTGTTTTGAATCATTTTCTTAAAAGTCATTATCAAACTTTGTTTTTGCTTAGTCATAGTTTAGATTTGATTCTGTTTTTAGTATTGCATTTGCATTTACCATTTGACATCAACCAATTAGGCTTCACTTTGTTTTTCTTAATCATTAGCTTCTTTCCATTAGCTTTCTAGTCATTTTCCTTGTGAACATAAAGCCACCAAAAGATCAAAAACATCATAAATCATCACAAAAGACCAAAAAAATCACAAAACACTACACACAACGCATTAAGAAACAAACACCTAGGTACATATAGTACACTTCACTTCAGCAGTTTACCAACCCTGGTTGACAATTAAATGAGCTCAATTTAGGAGACTAGATTGAGACCAAACATTTTGGCGTCGTTGCCGGGGAAGTGAAAACTAGGTAACCTTTGTTTCTTAGCATCCAAAAACAATTATATGCGTAGGGAGAGAGATTCAAGGGCAAGATTTATAAGCAGCAGAGGCAGAAGTTTGATTTCTAGAACACCACTTGTTTCATCTAGATCCAGAGCTAGTACACCTTCAACTCAAACCCATATTCCATCCTCTCCTGATCCTGGACTTCTAGAAGATCTAAGGTCAACTATTCCATTAGAAAAACCTTCCACTTCATCCACTGAACCTGCCATAGAAGAAGATCTAAAAACTCCTGTTGGGGACACAAACCTTTCCACTTCCACAGGAGAGTCAACCATGGCAGAGGAAGGAGGAGGAGGAGTTTTTAATGGAGAAAACACACTATTTGGAGGAAGAGGTAGAGGTAGAGGAGAAGGAGGTAGAGGTGAAAATGGAGGAAGAGGTAGAATAGGAAGCTCTTTTGGGTTCCCTATACTTGATGAAGAAACCAATACAACCATGAAAAACATTTCACCTTCTATCCTTCCAAACTTCTATGGACTTAAAACTGAAGATCCTGAAACTTTCTTATTCGAATTTGAAGTGCTGTGTAGAACCTATGACTACCTACAAGATGCTCAAAAACTGAAATTATTTCCTTCAACTTTGAAGGGAGCAGCATTGAAGTGGTTTATGAGTCTGATCAGCAGTTCTATTAGAACATGGGAAGACATGAAACAAGCATTTCTAGAGAGATATTTGGATTATTGTATGCCGGTTAATCATAAGGAAGAAGTGTTCAAGATGTTACAAAAATAAGATGAAAACTTAGAAGATTTGTTGGAAAGATTTAAATACAACATAAAAAGGGCACAAATGGAAAACCTAGATCAAGACACTTTAAAAGCTCTTTTGTTGAAAACAATTAGGGATGAATGGCTGGATATCCTTAACATGATGGGAAAAGGGGATATATCACAACTCACATTACCTGAAATATCTGAGTTATGTATCAACCTTTCCAGAGGGAAATCCAAAACCGTCAAAGGTCCAAGAGATCCTGCTCTTGCAAGAGCAAGTAAATCTGCTTCTGGGACAGTAAGTAGATCAGAAATAGGACACATGCTTGATGATTTTAAATCTGACATCTTAGAGAGTCTTAGTGAACAAATAGACACCCTCAAGATACAAAACAAGCAAAAGGCTGAATCTGATGCCTTGGCAATCTTTTGTCCCAAATGTAGAAAGAAACATGCCTTGAGAGAGTGTCCTTTGGATGTAAAAGTTGTAGAAACCTGTGTCATTTGTTCTGAAAAACATGAAACCAAGAATTTTCCTTCTCTTCCTGGTCTCAAGGTTGTCTTTCAGGAGGAAACTCCTACAGATTCCACAGAGTCTCTCAATTTTGTATCTAGAAGACCTTGGCAAGGACCTCAGACACAAGGATTCCATGATCAAATGTATAATCAACCTCCACCTTGGAATTATTGGCAGCAACCTTGGCCCCAATTTCAAAATCAATCTCAATATTGGGCACAAGGAACACAAATTCCCTATGGAAGATACTCTCCATACTATCAGTATCCACCATCCTATCCACCATACCCACATTTTTATCCTCAAAATCCTCAAAAAAAATTTCCTCAAAATCTTCAACAAAATTTTCAACAAAGCCCTCAACAACATCATCAGAACCAACCACATCAAAATCAACCACTCCCATTACCATTCCCTCAAAAATCAAATCAATTGCCTGCTCAACCCATACCAAACCCCAATAATAAAAATCCTCAGAACACATACATGATAGAAGGCCAACAGTTTCCAACTTATTTAATTACTCCTCTAGACCTTAGTGAAGTTCAACTTAGGTCTGGAAGGATACTTGAAAAGAGGAAACCTTCTGTGATCATACAAGAACAAGATAATTCTGAGGAATACTCTCTACGAGTGAATAAAAGTCTTGAGGAAGACACATCCTTTCAAGACCCAAACACTGAAAAACTAAAACAAAAAGATCCAATAAATCCAACTCCTGTATTAGAGCAACCATCCACCTCTACTTCTATACCTCCCTTTCCGGAAAGATTACAAATTGATAGAGGTGTAGAAAAACAAATCATGGTGCCTAATTATGATTTCCTAGATGAGCTGAGAAATGTTTGCATTAAAATTCCATTATTGCAAGCCATCAAGAAAATCCCAATTTTAGCCAAAACAATAAAGGAGTTGAGTATGAAGACAACAAGAAAAATAATAAGAGAAACAAAGAAAATCCAACTGGTAGGACAAATAGCAGACATTATGATGGGCAAGATTGCTATTCCAAAGTATCTTGACCCAAGAAATCCAGTTGTCAAAATTCACATCAATGGAATCGAAATCCAGAACACACTCATTGATTTAGGAGCAGCAATCAATATCATGAGTAGACAAATCATGGATAAACTGAAACTTCCTAATCTTCTCTTTACACCCACACTATTACAATTAGCAGATAGATCTGTGATCAAACCATATGGGGTAATAGAAGACATTCCAGTGTCCCTATATTCTTGGGAGTACCCTGTGGATTTCATGATCCTAACTCCTAAGAATAATCTAGGAGGCCATCCTGTTATATTAGGAAGACCTTGGTTGGCTACAGCTGATGCTTTTATTAGTTGTAGATCCGGTGATATGTACATCTCTGATGGTAGTTCAACTAAAAATTTCACTTTATATCCTCCAGCTAGGACAATTACAGATCTAGATGACACTCAATGGATAGATGATGAGGAAGATTTACAACCTCTCTTCACAATTTCAGAAATTAGTGAAGATAATCAAATTCTGAATACTCTAGAAAACTTTGAATCCTCTCCAGAACATAAACATGAATCATTTCAAGAGGGATCCAACATTGAGTTTTTGTCATCAAGGCAGATGTCTCTTCATTCTATGGACAAATTTGGCAGCTCTACAAGTGAAATTTTTCCAGGCAAAACTTTGAACATAAACAAGAACCTAGAAAATTTCAACAAGAAGAGTTACTCAAAGTATTACAACGACATTCTTCTGCATATGCATGGGAATACACTGACATGAAAGGGATAAGTCCCAAGACTTGTACTCATCACATCTATATAGAGGAAAATTGCAAACCAATCAGACAACCTCAAAGACGGATGAATCCAAATCTTAGGGAAATTGTTAAAGAAGAATTGCAAAAATTGTTAAATGTTAATTTCATCTATCCTATTTTAGATAGTCATTGGGCTTCTCCTTTGGTAATTGTGCCAAAGAAAAATGGAAAATGGAGGGTGTGTGTTGACTACCGAGAACTGAATAAAGCTACTCTTAAAGACCATTTTCCCTTACCTTTCATAGATCAAGTATTAGATACATTAGCTGGCAAAAAGTACTTTTCATTCCTAGATGGGTTTAGTGGTTACAATCAAATCCAAGTAGCACTTGAAGACCAAGATAAAACCACATTTACTTGTCCTTGGGGTACCTATGCCTACCGAGTATTGCCATTTGGATTATGTAATGCACCTGCAACATTCCAAAGGGCAGTATTAGGAATTTTTTCAGATCTAATACATGACTGTGTAGAGGTGTACATGGATGATTTCACAGTTTATGGAAACTCATTTGAAGAAGCTTTAGAAAACTTGGAAAAAGTTTTAAAGAGATGTCAGGAAGAAAACCTTTCGCTTAGTCATGAAAAATGTTTTATGATGTTTATTGAAGGTATTGTTTTAGGGCATCACATTTCAGGGGATGGGATTAGAGTTGATGAGTCTAAAGTTGAAGTCATATCTAACTTATCCATTCCAAGTTGTCAAAGAGATGTTAGAAGTTTTCTAGGATTTACAGGATATTATCGGAGATTTATAGAAAAATTCACCAAAATAGCATCTCCACTCTTCAAATTACTCACCAAAGATTGTGAATTCAAATGGACTTCTGATTGCCAGTTAGCTTTTGAAACCCTGAAAACTAAAATTTCTGAAGCACCTATATTAAGGGGACCTAACTGGAAGTTACCTTTTCATATCTCGACAGATGCTTCCGATACAGCTCTAGGAGCAGTATTGGGACAGAAAGACTTCATTCCCTATGCCATCTATTATACCAGTAAAAATTTGACTCCTGCAGAGTTAAACTATACTGTAACTGAAAAAGAGTTTTTAGCTGTTGTTCATGCCATAAAAAAATTTAGACACTATATAATAGGCTATGAAACTTTTGTTCACACTGATCATTCTGCAATTAGATACTTAATGAACAAATCAATCACTAATGGCAGAGTTATAAGATGGTTGTTGCTCTTACAAGAATTCAATATTACTATTCTAGATAGGCCTGGAAAACAAAACACAGTAGCTGATTTCCTATCTAGACTCCAAAATATCAAAGATGACACTCCGGTTGAAGATCAATTTCCTGATGAATATCTTTTTGCAATCTCTACTCAAACTCCATGGTTTGCTGATATCGCTAATTATTTAGTTTCAGGAAAATTTCCTTCAATTATGAATGCAAGAGATAAAAGAAAAATCATTTGTGATAGTGCAAAATATTCATGGGTTGCTAATGAGTTGTACAAGACAGGTCCAGATTTGATCATTAGAAGGTGTGTTCGTGAAGATGAGATGCCTGAGATTCTCAAGGCATGTCATGATGATCCTTGTGGCGGACACTTTGCAGATAAGAGGACAGCCTATAAGATCCTTAATTTAGGATATTATTGGCCATCTTTGTTTAAAGATGCGTATATGTCAAAAGGTGTGACAACAAGCAAAGGCAGTCCCTTCTCCTTCAGGTGAGATTCCATTACAAACTCAGGTACATATTGAACCTTTTGAAAAATGGGCTTTGGATTTTGTAGGACCTATTAGTCCTCCATCAAGATAGAAAAGGTATATATTAGTTTGCACTGATTATGTTACTAAATGGGTAGAAGCCAAGCCATTACTTGTTGCTTATGAATCATCTGTAGTTACTTTTCTATTTGAGGATATTTTTACTCGTTTTGGTGTCCCAAGGGAAATTGTTACAGATCAAGGAGCTCAATTTACATCAAGGCTAGTGGAGCAAATGATGGAGAGGTACAAAATCCAAAATCAGACATAGAAAATCTACTCCTTATCATCCACAAGCAAATGGTCAAGTGGAATCTACCAATAAGGTCATTGAAGGAATCCTAACAAAGAATGTTCATTTACATAGAAGAGATTGGGTAGATAGGCTTCCTGAAGCCTTGTGGGCCTATAGAACTACATGGAGAAACACAACAGGCCATACTCCTTATAAGCTTGTTTATGGAAAGCAAGTTTTGTTTCCCATAGAGTTCCAGATTCAAACTTTCAAAATGGCAGTTCAGCTAGGACTTGATTTAACGGAGGCACAAAAGCATAGACTGGAGCAAATTAATGAATTGGATGAGATCAGACAAGATGCAGTTCAGAAAACAAGTCTAGTTCAACAGCAAAGGGCTAGATGGCATGACCAAGTACATCAAGGAGAAGAAATTCAAAGAAGGTGGCTGGGCTCTCTTGTTTGATTCAAAATTCAAGGATTTTCAAGGTAAATTTTAGACACATTGGCTTGGGCCATATGAAATTGTTGAAATTTTTTATAATGGGGCAGTAAAAATCAGAACTATAGATGAAGAAGAGGTCACTTTTCTTGTGAATGGTCATAGATTGAAGCTATATCACAAACCACTCTCAAGAGAAGAATTTGTCAAGAAGTTCCAAGAAATCAGTGATGTGAAGTTAATGAAGAAGAATCTCTCTTCTTCATCAACTTGATTAAATTTTCTGAAGCATTTCTCTTTGAAAAAAAAAAATATAAAAATATAAAAATATAAAATAAAAAAAATAAAAATAAAAAATAAAAAAAATAAAAAAATAAAAAATAAAAGTATAAACATGAAAACCAATCATTGATTGGCATGTTTATACAGAAAAGATAGGGTGAAAATCAGAGTCTCTCTGACACTCTAACTTTTCCATTTTGTTTTGACAAGCAGCTATTACAAAATCATAAGTTTAGATCCATAGTGCTTATGATCCATCTCATTTCATTTCATTCCATTCACTTATCCATCCATACTCCATTTCATTCATTCATTCATATTCTACTTCATTCCATATTTCATTCATCTCATTCCATACTCCATCCATCTCATTTTCATGTCAAAATTTAAAGTTTGATATCTTGCTGTAAATGAATAAAACATGTCATGGATTGCAGGGCAATTCTTATGTTCTTCCACTCCATTTCATAAACTGAATCCATTCCATTTCATCATCCACTTCATACATATCATGTCTCATCATCCATCTTCATTCATACCATATAACATTTCACCTATATTCCAAAAACACTCCATTCCATGATTAAAATACTCTACAGGTACATTCTGCAGCTTAACAGACATTCTGCAGCTGATCAGCCTTTCTGCAGCCAGAAAGTCATTCCGCAGATACAAATCCTGAAGACATTAGTCAGCAGACATTAGAATTGCAACAAAATGATCCAGTGTATCCATGAATAAGAAGAATCAAGAAGGATTATGAAGACTCTTCCAAAGAAGAACAAAGAAGACAAAGACTACAAAAATCAAATGAAAGGCAAAGGTAACAAGTTTAGATTATAGTGGCATTTCATAAAGTTTAGCATAGTCTTAGTTATGAATTGTTCGAAAAGGTTGTTTTAATTATTTTTATTGATCATGACCAATAAACCCTCCACAAACTTTGGATTAAAATCTCTCATTTCAAATTCTATACCCGATATCATTTAAGCGGTTCAAATGGTCGGAGTGTTTGAATTCTTCACGTCACCCAACCAAATCATTCAATGATGATTTTCTTTTCCGTTGTAAAAATCTCCACCGTCTTTTCAATCATTAATTCGTTTCCTCCACCTCACTCCATTACCTCATTCCGTAACTACTTCCATCACTCCATTCTGTAGCCGGCACTTCATTCCGCAAACAGAGATATCCTTATCACCGAGAGCAGAGCAAAAGGGTATATCAGTTTGGATATCAAAGCACTATCACCGTGGGCAGAGATTGAGCATTATCACTGTAAACGCAGAGATATAGTAGTGAATAATTTGAAGTCATTTGTCACCGGGAGATAGAGGTATAGCAGTGAAGAATTTGAAGCCATTTGTTACCGAGAGACAGAGGTATAGCAGTGTAGAATTTGAAGCCATTTGTTACCAATAGACAGAGGTATAGCAGTGTGGGAATTTGAAGCCATTTGTTACCGAGAGACAGAGGTATAGCAGTGTGGGAATTTGAAGCTATTTTCACTGTCAACCAGAGGCATATCAGTCCGAAGTTTGAAGCTGTTGTCACTGTCAATCATAGGTATATCATTCCGAAGTTTGAAGCCATTGTCATTAAGAACCTGAAGCCATTTCAATTCGAAGGTGAAATTTATTGTTTTAGTGGGTAGAAAGAGTATTAATCTGAACATTGAAGAAGCAATTATGGGTTTCATTGTAAGAACTGAACCAGTGGGTACAAAATACCTAGAAGGCTACCCTCAATGTAAATAAATGTTGCAACAGATAGGATGGCTACAATTTTTGGAGAAATTTAATGGCTTCCACAAAGAAGTCACTAAAAAATTTTCAAGATCATTTCAAGGAGCTGAAGTTGAAGTGGGAGATGTCAAATTCACTGTCACTGAAGTTTTCATTGCAGAAGCTACAGGGTTTCTTAGAAATGGAGAGATATGGTTCAAAAACAGAGAATTCCATCATGAATCCTGGAAACAAATTCTAAAATCACCAGGTATGGATGTCACTGTGTTTAAGAAAGGAATTCCAAGTTCTGCATTGAAAAATAAATGGAGAAACATACTACTTATTCTGCAAAAATTTATTACATGTGAGGGTAGATATGGCACATTTTATGTCTACCACATTAGACTGATAATGCATTTTCTGGGGGAAGACTTAAACCTACCCTACTTCTTGCTTCAAAGTTTGAAAAAGATGGCTTCCTATGTTCAAAGAAGGGTTCAATTTTTAGAGACAACTCTATACCATCATGGCTTGGTGAAAATTTTAATTGAACACCATTTAGCCAAAACAAATGATACATGGGACAATTTCTTGATAAGAAATCATTTTGAAGAGCCAAAAGAACCCTCACCTGAACAACAACCTACAAGGAGAAGTAGAAAATGGAGAGCTTCAAAAATTGAAATTGAAAAAACAGTCCAAGAAAGTAGTGAGGAAATCATCTCAGAGAAGTTGACTCAAATAAAGAGACAACTTAAGAAAGAGAAGGTAATCAGGAAATCTGCCACAGAGAGAGGAGAGGGATCTTCTCAGCCAAGAAGAAGCCATAGACTAAAAGGGAAACTAAGGAAAACTAAAATCAAACAAACAGAGGTAATTAATATAGAAGATGAGGAAACATCTATTGAAGAAGATGTTGAAGAGGATTTTAATGAAGGAACCCCTGAAATTGACCCTGCTCAGCAAGAAGTTTATGATTATGTTGAAACTTTGGAAAGGAAAGCTTCAGAGAGCAGAGAGAGAACCCCTAGTCCTCCACTGTCTGAAATAGATGTGTTAAGAAGGGATAGGTATGAGCTGGAGATACTTAATAGACACATAAAAAATGAGAATGAAATTTTGAAGGAACAAGTCAAGCTCAAAACCGATATGAACTCAACCTTATCCCTACATATAGACAAAGTGGAAAAGGATAATGAAAAGTTGAAGAAGAGGAACAAGAAGCTAATCAGGGCACTTACCAACTTAATGTTTAAACTTGTCATCAGAAAACCCAAAAGATCTTTAGCTTCCAATCAAAAGAGAAGGAGAGGATTAGATGTTCTTGCAGAAGCCTCTGAGTTTATAGAATAAGTTGCATGAGGACATGCAAGAAGTCAGCAGTGGGGGTATGTTGAGCCTCAAGATTGTGCTTTCTTTCATCTTACTTTACCTCATTTTCCTTTTTCCATTGTTATCCCAGACCCAATTGATCAATGAATTTATTTAAAATTACTTTTAGAATGATTAACATGACTGACTTGCTAAGTTTTGTGATTTTTGTCATTGTAATGCATTTTGACCGGAACTAGCTGCAGAATGCAGACATTCCGTAGCTAACCGGAAATTCTGCAGCTGTCTTCACGTTTGGGTATGTTCTAGGTGGCCTCTCAAGAAAAACCGCATATGGGCATATTCCACGTCATGTCTACATTGTTCGTTGCTCACCATGAAGGAAGAAACGAATTCTGGATATGGTTTTGGTACGTGGGAACACATTTAAGAAGGCAGACTTCTAGTAGGATTGTCTTAGTCCAGATGTCCTTTTCCTTTTTACGCAGCCACTTCAAGAGTCCTAATGTGATTTCGATAAGGAAAGACAATGATCCTGGAATTGTTGCAAGTCTTGTTATGTACATTTGTTATATAAACACTTGAGAAACCGAGAGCTAGGCTAGAGATTTTTGTTCCAGATTTTGTGGAATTCGTACCATTTGAAAGCGAGGTTATACTGTTCAAGTTATTTCTGCTTTTTTAATGAAGCCAGGACGGTGTTGTTTTGAAAGCGTTAGTTTGATTTGGAGTTGAATTTTAAATGCAGTGGTAGGGCCACATATCACCTTTGCAGTTTATTCACGTAATTTAGATAAGTATTCTAGCTTCCTTTACGTTTTTGAAGTTGAATTATTGATTGTTTTCATTAGCTACTATATTTATGCTAGATGCAAAAACACTACCAAAGAAGAAGCTCTTAAAGATTATAATGATGAATAGGAAATGGCTATAGTGTTGTGGGATGTGGAGTTTAATTATTAATCTCTTTTGTTCACCATCAGGATTGTTTTCTTATGCTAAGCACTCTTCCAAAAGAAGAAACTCTTCCAAAAAATCCTTATAATGTGGCATGATTGTGATCTTAAAATTCTTGATTGTGTCATTTTTACTAAATGCCATAGTTGTTCTTGCTCTTAAAACGCTTTTCCAAAATATCATAATGATGGGTAGGAGATAGCTGTGACATCTTAGTTTTTAAATTTCTTTCAGTCTTTATGTTTGCATTTGCACTGAATTGTACAGTCAAGATTTTTCTAAGAAGCTCTTCCAAAATACCAATTTCAAACCACAAACGGTACATGTAATTTCACATATGTAGAATAATGCATGATCAGACACTTGGGGATGCTCAGGAGTTTAATTGCATTTAACTCATGTTCGATTATTTTTGTTTTCAGTTTGATAATGACTTGTAGTTCAGCACTGTTTTAGGCTAGTGACATTTTAAGTTCAGTTTTAGCTTAACTCATTGCATTTGCACTCCATATTCAGTTGTCATTCACTGCATATTAGATTACTTTAGTTGTTAAACTTAATAAAACAGCCTTCATTATTTACAAACCTCTTCTTGTTCTAAAATCCATAATTGATTCCTAACCATATGAACAGAAGACAATATCATTTGAAGGCCTGAAGTACTTCTGCAACTTCCTTATCATTTCACAAACAAACATTTCCTCAAAAGACTATTTTAAAAATCTATAACCTTTGAGTGAAGTGTAGTGTCATCAAACTAAGTTGCATAATAGAGTTAGGAACTAGTCTTAGAGTAGAAGATCTTATGATGGTATCAATGTTTTACTCCAAACATACTTCAACAAATCTCTAATCAAGGATAAAATGTTGCATCATTATAAGTTAGTTGTTTAAACTGTTTAGTTAGGAAGATTTGCATACTTAGTGACCATGTGTCAAGCTCTCTCTCAAACGCCTTTGATGAAAGAATTTGACAAGTTTAGTTTTTATTTTGAATCATTTTCTTAAAATTCATTATCAAGCTTTGCTTTTGCTTAGTCATAGTTTAGATTTGATTATGTTTTTAGTATTGCATTTGCATTTACCATTTGACATCAACCAATTAGGCTTCACTCTGTTTTTCTTAATCATTAGCTTCTTTCCATTATCTTTCTAGTCATTTTCCTTGTGAACATAAAGCCACCAAAATATCAAAAACATCATAAATCATCACAAAAGACCAAAAACATCACAAAACACTACACACAACGCATTAAGAAACAAACACCTAGGTACATATAGTACAGTACACTTCAGCAGTTTACCAACCCTGGTTGACAATTAAATGAGCTCAATTTAGGAGACTAGATTGAGACCAAACAGTGCTTTGCTATAGGAGGATTTTTTATTTTAAGCAGGGTTAGAGGGTTCAGTGGATTACTCTTGGTTGAATTTCAAAGGCTATTTCGATTCTCAGTTTGGGTGGAGGCCCTTATATTCCTTTGGATTCCTGGTAAAAGAGTGTCAACAGTGTCTACCTATGCTTGGTTTTCAGGTCAATGATTACACTATATGAACTCCGGATTCTCGATTTTGGGTGGAGTCACTGGAGAATATTTTCTTGGGTTACAAGGGTGAAGATGTTGGTATATCTAGAGTCCCTGGTTTTACAAGGGTGGAGATGGTGATATCTCTAGATACCCTAGTGTGGTGAGAAGTTCTAGTTATTTTCATGAAGGACTCCTCCTCAAGCTTTGAATCTAGCTTGATGGTGGATGATTACAAGAAATCTCGTAGTGCATTCATCCTAAGGTTGGGGGGAGAGCTATAATCCTAATCTTAGTTTTTAGGCTCCATATTATAAGATAAGTGTTTATTTGAATCTTTTTCCATGGGATTGTTATGTAAATATTCATTGTATTGTTAAAAATATGCATGAAGATTATTTAAATCTGTGTGCATGTATAAGTGTAGCATAAATGTTTGTTTCATTATTCAAGTGCCTATAATAATGTTTTGGATTGTTATTTCCAACATGAATTATAAGGAATGGTTTAATTCATTTTTTCTTTTCATGGAAGAGTAAAATGCCATATTATCTAATGAGTTTGAATATAGACAATTTTCATGAGCATAAGCAATGGGTAAATCTCTATTGTTGAATGAATTCTTGTATTAATAATATTTGTAATTATAGGACCTATGCTATGAAGTTGGTCACATGGAGCATGTATTCTTTTGATGTTATATCATGTTGATTGGGATAGGTGAATCCCATACAAGTTCAAGATATATGGTCAAGGTCAAGCATCAAGGAACTCAGTGAAGTCACATATATGTTTATGTGTTCAAGAATTGAGCTCAGGAGGGATGGAATTATTGACTAAGTGTTGCAAGTTTCATGTGTGTGTGTGTGTGTATGTATAAGGTACAATGTTGAGACCAAGAGGTTGTGTGATTCGGGGCCAAGCAACCTCATTAAATCATAGTGTGAAATTTTAAGGTATTCGACTAAGGGATTCGGGTGTTACCCAAGACGTGATTATGTGGCCACTGGTATGATGTGTTCGAGAGGATTACAGACTGGATTAAATGACTGAGAGCTTAACATGGTGGCCATGGGGCTTGTCACATGTCATGGTTACGTGGCCATGAATTTGACATGGCGGTCATAGGGTTGGCCACATTTCTTCCTTACCCCAAAGCACTAGGAGGTGGCATGTTTCTGGGAGGGACGAAATGTTAATTGAGAGACCCCCACTCTTCATACCTTTTAGGGGGTACCCCCCCTCATGTCATCGATTTGGCTTGGTCAAAGGACCACCATTCAATCTCGAGCATGGAACCATGAATGGATGTAATGTTCCCAAACTGGAATTTCTACAACAATGAGAATACCCTAAGGTATTCTAGAGTTGGAATAGGCCTTAGAACAAATTTCAAATCACTTATCCTTCAATAAAATATACAGCGTTTTATAAGGAAAAAGGTGGGGAAAAGTGATGATTTAGGCCCTAAAATGAATGTATTCAGATATTTGCGTAAAAATAAGACGGGAAAGTGGTTGGATATGATAGCTAGGGTTATGACGAACTCCCATGTCAAATTTCAGAGAAAAAAAAAAGGTGTTTTGCTATGTTAAACAGTTCCTTCTTTCCTAACTAGGCTAGAAAACTCTGATTTCCCATGGCTTAAATTATGCAGAAAGTGCTGAAGCTTCTACAGCGTGATTTTCTGAAGGGTTTAACTGAAATAATGATGGAATATCAGTATGGCAAGTTTATAATATGATTCAATGGCTTTATATTATAAAATACAAATTTATACATGAAGAAAGGCCACAAAATGAAGTGTTGCAACCATGGAATGAGACAGAAAAGCTGTGTTAGCCACTTGTGAAATTTGTTATACCAAATGGTGGCTAAAAATATTTGGAGCCTTCAAGGAACAAATTTTATTACTAAAAAGTGTTGGCTCTTGAAGACTCTTGAAGGCCTCATGCTTCTGACCAAATCTTCACTGTTGTTCCTATCCTAGAAAAACTCTAAAATTCTGCTGATTCCCAAGAAAGAATACTGCTGCAGGCACCATTTTCCTTTCCCTTCTTCCAAAACTTACCTCATTTTAACCCCTTCATCTCCCATGAAAAACCCTCATTTTCATGTTTTTCCCCTTTTCCCTTCATCAAAGCCCTTTTTGGTAAGGTTTAAGACTCCTTCTGCCTTATCGAAACCCCCAACAACCATTGAAAATCATTGAAAATCATTGAAAATTCATTTTTTATATTATAGACTTAAGCCCCCTTGGGCTAAGTCTTTTACCTCTTCCCCTCCATACGCCCTGGAATCAGAACCGAGCGCTAACCTTCTAAGCACTTATCACGTTGCCCGATTGCGATTAGCCCCTCCTCTTAAACCCCCAGTCATATGATCCTCCATATAACCCATGGCCCCGCAGACGAGCGCCTATCCGCTTCGAATAAATATTTCCACCCAAAGTATAAACCTTTGGTTATATAATTTTTCGATTTTTATTATATTATAAACTTTTCCGCTGGTGTAAAATTTCAAATAAATCTCCACCGTTGATCTGATCTGGAGATCGACGGTGCACAATCCATCACCCCGGTGTTCCCCGCCATCCACTCACTATTTCAAAACCACATGTTATCCATCGCACCGCTTTTGAGAGCGGGGTAGTTTTTTTTCATTTTGTAGCGATTCCATACACCGTTTGACGTGTGGCCTGAGCACTTTTCACGAAACCGCTGTCCATCGCCTGTTAAAGATCGGACGTGGACCCGGCGCGATATTGATGTCCTCCGTCTGATCTGAGACCACTCATCGGACGGTGATCGCTCTCTGAAGATGCCCATGCGATAACTAGGCTATGGCGCGGTGTTTAAAGGATCTTTATCATCGATCTGATATGTAGATTGATGGACCATACTCCATCGCCCGGTCCCCTCGTCCACAGTAGTGTCAGTGGCCCCAGCGCCACATCAGCATCCACACGGCAGAAATCTATTGGGGCGTCCCTTCATTGATTTCTCGTTCATTCAACAAATCCGGACCCGGGAACTTTACTCAGCATGGTTTAATTAAATTTTGAAGTCCGGGTGTGTTTCTAAGCTTTATTGGTGCCTGTTTCTCCACTGTTGATCGCGTGGGCCGATCTCATCCGACGGCCCACGATCATCCCGAACCCCACACACCATTTTTAACCTATTTTCTCCATTTTTTCCAAATAAAGTGGCCCTGTCACGTTATTTTTTCGCCTCTGCTCCCGACCGTCGATCTCTGCGCGATCGACAGCTCTGATTTAAAATATTCTTCCGCCTTCTCTTTGACTTCTCCCGATCAATCTCGACCGTCGGATGATGCCATCCAATGGCCATACTCCTTCCACGTGCCTTCTGAAGTAGTGAACCTATACATGCAGGATTTTATAATAGTTTTTGTATTTTGCAGGGTTTAAATGGTTTTTCTGCCATGACTGAAGAAATTTCAAAGGCAGAGGGTGACGATCCTCCTGCCTTCGATTCGCCAAAGAAAATCATTCGAAGGGTTTAAAATTCACGTTTCATCGGTGATTCATGAGGCATTGATGTCATATCACCTCTGCGCAACCCTGCACCTCAGCAAAAAACATAGTAAATCAAGCACAATCAGAGAGTATCAGTGCCGAAGACGAAATATAAGCAGAACAGGGGTTTGAAGACAGATTTGTGGGGATCACGGCTAAGAATGATTATCAAAAGCCTAATCCCCAATTAAAACACAGTTTGAAGAGAATCTTAGGGTTTTATCAGCAAGAAAGCCTCCACCGCCACATCTGATGCAAATTGATTCCTCCCAGCTACCGGAATGCCACCTGTGCCTCAAAGTACTCAATCAGACATCGAAGTTATTGATCAAGATCAGATATCTACCTCACAATGCAGCCCAAGGATAAATTCTGCAGACAAACTAATGACAAAATATCAGCAGAGTAACTTCGACATCACACAGAGCCTCAAAGGTCAACAAAAGCTCCCACCAAGCTTAATATTAATGTAAATTATTCAATACAGAGGACACCTATTGTAAACTTCTTCATTGAGCCTCCCAAAGGCCAAGAAGCCATTTAAGTCTGTATTAATTAGTGTTTGAGATATTTTATCAGATCTCACCTCCTCATTCTTTTATATATACTTCTGGAGAAGATGAGTGAGGGGTTGGTTGATGTAGTTACTGAAAATTGAAATGTAATTCAGCTTGAGACTTCTATCTGCAAATAGTGTTCACTGGCCCTTGGAGCTCTGCTGGTGATAGATAGGTTAGGCTGAGATGTGTAGATGGTTGCTAAACTAAAGCATTGGACTTAAAGCTGTAACTGGTTTGGAGCATCAATACAAGCTGATTTATGGGATCCTGGTCTATGTTGACGGTGATGTTTTTCTCATTGTAACTTGTCATTTTGTTTCTGTTTTCACTGTGTTTCATCTTCTCTTATAAATAATAGCATGCATAGAGTTAGGACCTACTGTATATCAGTACCCTTCTCTGACTAAAAATCTTTATCTGAATGTTTTCTTTCATCTGTGTTATTTGGGAATGATTCAATTCATTTTAAGCATAGGAATGTTGGCGTTCCCTCGTCTTATTGCCTTAGTTGAATATTATTCTTGAATGTTATGTTCAGTATTAGTTAAGTAGAGATGAACTATGGAAGATATGGTGTGCCCTGGTCCTAGTTTTATCCCGAAAGACTGTTTGAATTTTTCCATTGGAATGTGTTAAAAGTTGGCTAGTTTCAAAGTACTTACTAGATCTTAGGCCATTCTGTGTTATCTTTGTGTTTTTCTTGAAAGTAACCAAGTAAAGCAGAGCTAGGAGAGGATTTGTGGTGAGCCCAGCCCGCTAATTTCTACTCCAACAATTGCCTTCAAGTTTCCCTTTTTTTTTTAAATGTTTTATATTGAAAGCGTATCAAAGGCTGGCTAGTTTAAAAGTACTTACCAGATCCTAGTTTGCTTTCATGTTTTTCTTAAGTGTATGTCAAAAGCTAGCTAGTTTAAAAGTACTTACCAGATCTTGGGCTGCTCTTTTTTCTGCATCTGTTTAATTCTCCTTCTTATTGTACCATTTCATTCCATAAATCAAACTTCAAGGAGATCCTTATACATAGATGACTTGCCCCATGGACCACTCTTCCCTCTTGATGTACCAATTAAATCATATTATGACTCCATAGCCTAATGGACTAAAACCTGCAATTATCTATCTTCCTGGCCAAAGCTTACTCTCGTTTCTTGCAACTTCCCACCTTTGAAACTCTTTGCATCTAGAACTTTCCACCTCAAATAGTAATCATGCTCAACCATCCAAAAAACAAAACAAACCCTTAGCCTTCATAAATAGCCTAATATCATTACCCAAAAATTCAAATAAAAATCCATCTTTGCACTTATTGGAGAGATCCCTCTCCGGATTCAGGAGGGCTAGATCCTAGGATCCCAAAGTGGTTGAAACGATGTTTCTCTCCTGCGATCAGACTTTTTCCAATCTTGCTGATTATAGGGAACTAACATTTCTGGTGACTCCGCTGGGGATCGAACCCAGAATCATTTTCATTTTAAGATAACCATTGGACATCAGTGATTTGTGTCAAAGAACATTTGCTATATCAACCAGCTGAGCCACCAAACTAACATTTCTGGCGACTCCATTGGGGAATCAGTTGAATAATCACTGTAGGTTCCCTTAAACACTTCATAAAACTTGTGAGTAAAAAGCAGCCTTTTCAAGCACTAACAAGAAATGGTAATCATGATAAAACTTGTTTGAATCAGTGAAAAACTAGGCAAACCCTAAGATTCTCATAAGACTTTATCTAACCTTGAAAAATCAGCTTGCTTAGCCATAAGAGTAGACTGTCTTTGTCTCATAACCGTAGCTAAGTTTTGAAACAGAGTTAGCATATTCTTAGAAACCACACAACTGAAAAATAACTCAGAAAAACACTAAAAATATTTCAGATTGGTATCCAATAAACATGTTGGTGGACCATAAAACCTTTTACCTCCTTAGGAGCTAAAAACTTCCACTTGGCAACTCCACAATCCTGAACAGACCTCAAGACTCCACTGGGAAGAACCCTTATCATCATAATATCATTCAAACTCAGTTAGAGGACTGTAGGATTTAAATTTGTAAAACAGACTAGTTAACCTCTTAAAGATTGTCATATCTGGTTGAAATTTTCTTGTTTATTTGGGTCTGAAAAACACAACATAGTCTTCACACTAGAGCCCATCCTGACCCTAATCCACCTGAAATAGTTGATAACCCAGAAAGTATCCTTAGGAAGTCTCCTAAGATTAAATTATCAATTTTTTTCAGATCACCCTTGAGATCTAATTCAGTCCCTGAAAATCTTTCAGCTCTACAACAATCACAAGTTGACTTGGTAAATCCCTTTAGAACTAGGTCTCTTGGTGACTTAAGTAATTTAGATTCTGAGTCTTCACTTTCATCTCCTGAAAAAAGTGAACATCCTGATAGTAGAGAAACGACACCTCCTGATTTACATTTCCTTCACAATTTAGGTGTTTCTCATCCAATATCAGCTCAGAAATCTACTGTTGTTCCATCCACATCTGTTCACCAAACATCCACTGTCCAAACCACTCCACTTCAACTCACTTTCCCTTTCCCTAATCCACCTCTTGTGAATCCACCCTCACTACATATCATGGCAGCATGGTATGCTCCCTTAGTCCTTCCTCTTCCATTAGTCAATCTTCCACATGACTATCGGCCCAAAATTCCATTGTATGATGCTAGCAATGCTACAACTACATCACAACATGTGGATAAGATGAATGACTACTTTGACAGAAATGAAATTGATGATGAGTCTGTCAAGCTTAGATTATTTGCTCAGAGCTTAGGGGGAGAAGTAAGAAAATGGTTCAAAGGCTTAACCCCCCATAGTATCAATGATCTCTAAGACTTCCATCAAACATTATTAAACAAATGGGAAGTAAAGAAAAACCCTCTTCAAGTCCTTTCTGATTACAAAAATTTCCATAGAAACACGGGGGAAAGTGCAAAAGCTTATTGTACCAGATTCAATAGTGTATACAATGCACTTTCCCTAGAACTAAAACCTCCACAAGGCTCAGCTTTAAACAAGTTTCCTGAAGGGTTTGACCCTGAGATGGCTTATCAGCTCAGAGAGAGAGATTTTGCAACTCTTGAAGAGATGCAAAGGGGTGCTCTTTCTGTGGAAGTCAACTTAATGGAGAAGAGAGCAAGAATGAAAAACGAGAAGAGAGTCTCTTTTAGATAATAAAACACACCTTCTACTTCAAACTCAAAAATGGAAAGAATGATGGAGGAGATGATGAAGAAAATGAGCATCCTTGAGAGAGCACAAGCCATTCAAAACCAAACTGCTCCTCAAAATAGAAACCAGAACCAGAATCGGAATTTTAGAAGGAACCAACCTCCAAACAGACCTAGGGAATATGATCAATAGATCACTCCTCCCTTTCATCAAAACTATGTAAGTGAGGTTGAGGAAACAGATGAAATAACAGAGGAAGATGATATCAACATGTTGGGGGTAGATAATGATGACTTTGAGATTCATTATGATAGAAAAAAAAGTCTATACACACCTTATGATGACAAAAGAGATGATGATGAAAATTATTATCAAGACATGGAAAATATCATCATAGAATCTCAAAAATAATATGACCTTAGAAGCAAAACCAGTCAACAAACTCCCAACACCAAAACCTCTGACAAGTCTTCACAAAACAGCATTGCAACCAAGCCTAAAATGGTCAAACAAAAGGACAAAACAATGGCTATAAATTATGATAATGGTAAGCAGAAAGGCACTCAAAACAATGAAATGCAGAATGCAGACATTAGTAGTACTAACATCTCAGCTAGTACTCCTGTTAAAACAATTTTTTCAAATGTAAATAAAACGAATCAGCAAGTTGATGTTGCTGACATAATGGCAGTTAATAAGGCTGAGACAAGTGCTTTAAAGAGTCAAATTCCTTTTAGCCTGGAGCAGGAAATTTCCAAAATTAAAATCTTTGTTCCCCTTACTGAGTTAGCTGCCCAGCATGTGTATAGGACCCAAATTTTGAAGGCTTTAAACATTGAAGAGAATGAGGACACTATCAATCTTAATGATGACCAACCAGAGCTTATTTTTGGTCCAAATATTGAAGTTATGTATCAAGAGGGACCTGTTCCTCCCTTTTATGTGAGTTTAAATGTTCATGACAAAATTTTACACAATGCTATGCATGATTCTGGGGCTTCTCATAATTTAATGCCTAAAGCTGTAATGGAGAGCCTGGGTCTAGAAATCACCAGACCTTACAAAGAACTCTACTCCTTTGACTCAAGCAAAGTAAAATTTTTACGATTAATCAAAGACCTCTGTGCTAACTTAGCCTAGATTCCAGCCAAATGCTTAGTAATGGATATTGTTGTGGTTAATGTTCCCCCCAAGTATGGAATGTTGTTATCTAGATCGTGGGGAGCTAAGTTACAAGGGACTATGAAAATGGACATGACCTATGTGACTATCCTTGTTTTCAATCACAATAGAAGACTTTAGAGGGAATCCCATATGCAATACACAGTTACAAGTCAAGAAAGACCAAAAAAATCTCCTCTGTATTCTGTGAATACATGCCTTGATTCTTTTATTATGTTTAATGATGAAACATTTAGTGAACAAGTCACTTTAATAGGATTAATGGCCGATAGGGAGGAAGAGGAACACAACACAGAAGTGTCTGAACAGTTTGCTGCACTTGAAAATGTTAGCAAACCAAACAAAGGTCTTGAGCTACAAATCATGAGTCTATTTCTCCTAAACCTTGACAGTTGAGAAAACAATCCTCAACCCAATGAAAAACCTAAGGAGTTGAAACAAATGCAACTAAGTGTTGACATTCCGCAACAATCAAGAAGCACGTTAGTTGAAGAGGACAACCACCAAACAGACGAAACCGAGAATAGTCCTCTGTGGAGTATGTATTTTGATGGATTCTGCACTAGGACTAACGCTGGCGCAGGTGTCTAGATTTCCAACACTGAAAATAACCACACAGACTGCATTTCCTGCAAATTAAACTTTCAGTGTTCCAATAACATAGCAGAATATGAATCCCTTCTCTTAGGCTTACATTTATTGAAAAAGTCAGGAGCCAGAAGAATCAATGTGTATGGGGATTCAGAGTTAGTCATTAGGCAAGTCAATGGGGAGTATAACGCAAATCATCCCAAGCTTAGAGCCTACCGAAACGATGTCATGGACCTTTTAAAAACATTCGAGGAGTCCAAACTGATATTTGTCCCAAGAAAAAGAAATATTGCCACCCACAATTTAGCCTTTGCAGCTAGAACATGCTTAACGCCATATCAAACCAAAGACTGCACAACTCAGATGAAATTTAGACTAGCCGTGCCTGATAATGCAAAGTATTGGCAAGTATTTGACGGAGACAAAAAAATAGAAGACTTCATGCAATTCAGAAATGAATTCGAACTACACAGTTCAGACTCAGATTATGATACAGACTATGGTGAAGAAAATTTTCTTGGTGAAGAAGAACCATCTCCTGAGATTGTCAATATTAATCTTTTGACTAGAACACTTAAAAAAAAACAGAATTGAATTCAGAGTTAGAAACTCTACACTCTAAAGATGAAAGTTTGCCAAGCGGTCTGGCCCCTTTAGAGGAGTTGTTTTATTTTAACGATGTGGCCAAGAAGCCAAAACTGGAGACTGTAGAGACTGAAGTGGAAGAGTGCAATATAGGCAGTGAACTTAAACCTATGATGATTAAACTATCTAAGACTTTACCAGCTCACATTAAAATCAAATACATAGAGCTGTTTAAAGAATTTTCTGATGTTTTTGCGTGGAGTTACGAAGATCTTAAGTCCTATGACACTGAAATAATACAGCACAAAATCCCTCTCAAAGAAAACCAAAAACCATTCAAACAGAAACTGCGCAGAATAAACCTTGTTCAGTTGCATTTGGTTCAGAAGGAAATCATGAAAATGTATGACGCTGGTATTATTGTCCCTATTAGATATTCTGAGTGGGTGTCTAATCTGGTGTCAGTTAGGAAGAAAATTGGAGAGATCAGGCTTTGTATAGACTTTAGAGACTTAAACAAAACTTCATTAAAAGACAACTACCCTTTACCTAAGATGGACCATATTTTACAAAGGGTGGTAGGGTCTAGGAGAATTTCTTTGCTAGATGGCTATTCAGGGTACAATCAGATCTTAGTTCACCCTGCTGATCAATTAAAGACAGCCTTTACTACACCATGGGCACTTTCATGTATGTGAAAATGCTTTTGGTCTAATGAATGCTGGAGCAACTTTTCAACGAGCCATGGACATAGCATTCTCGAAAGAACTGGGTTAATTCATCATTATATACCTTGATGATGTCACTGTGTTTTCAAAAACAGATGAAGAACACTTAGAACATTTAAGAAATATTTTCGAGAAATGCAGAAAGTTTGGGATATCTTTAAACCCTAAGAAGACACTATTTGGTCTCCAAGAAGGTAAACTTCTTGGGCACATTATTTCTGAGGAGGGTATAAAGATATATCCAAAGAGGATTGAGGCCATATTGCAAATTTCTCATCCTCAAAACATCAAGGAGTTGCAATCTTTCATTGGAAAGATTAACTTTCTGAGAAGATTCATCCCCAACTTGGCTGAGCTCCTTAGGAATATCACAAACATGTTGAAGAAGGAGCAAGGGTTGAAATGGACCTTGGAAGCAAAGAAGTCTTTTGAGCTGGTGAAACAAGCGTTAACCAAAACACCGGTTCTAATAAGTCCTGATTTTTCAAAAGATTTTTATATTTTTTCATTTGCATCAGAACACACCATAGTTGTTGTCCTTTTACAGAAAAATCCACAAGGACAAGAGCAGCCTATTGCATTCTTTAGTAAGGCATTGAGGGATGCCCCTCTGAAGTATAACATTATGGAGAAGCAAGCTTTTGCTTTGATTAAAGCTTTGAAAGACTTCAGAGTATACATCCTTCACTCACACATCATTGCCTTTGTCCCAAACTCAGTTGTTAAAGACATTCTAACACGGAGACCAGATGGTAAGAAGGTAAGTGGATTGCTGTTATTCTTGAATATGATTTAGAGATAAAACCACTAAACTCATCAAGGCCAAGGTCTAGCTAGATTAATGGCTGAATCAAATTTTGAATTTCTTGATATTAATATGATTGATGCTTTGGATGATCAAGAGGAAATCTCAACACCCATGGTTGAAAACCATTTTATGAATTCCTCTTGGTATGCTGATATTGTTTATGTTTTGTTTAATTTGAATGTACCTCCTGGTTTGTCAAAAACAAAGGCAAGGTTCTTAAAATTAAAGGTTGTAAACTATTGCATTATAAATAAATGTCTTTATTGGAAAAATGCAAGTGGTCTATTTCTTAAATGTTTGCCTGAGTTTGATGCAGAGAAGGTTAAGCACCAATTCCATGAGGGAGAGTGTGGAGGTCATTTGTACTGGAAGACAACAGCCAAAAAAATTTTGAGGGCTGGTTTCTATTGGCCTACTCTTTTCCATGATGTGCACAAGATGATCATAGTCTGTCATAAATGTCAACTTTTTGAAGGCAAAAGAAAACTGCTACCCCTACCTCTGCATCCAATCATTGTTGAAGCTCCTTTTCAACAGTGGGGACTTGACTTCATAGGAGAAATCATCACTGCCATCTTACGCGACATAGATGGATTCTCAACTATGAGACTGTTGCACTAAGTGGATAGAAGCCATACCTTGTGGCGAGGCCAATGATTACATTATTATAAAATTCATAAGAACTAACATTCTCTCCAGTTTGGCTATCTACCAAGATCATCACGATAATGCGGTAGCATTTGGATGAAAAGAAGATGGTTGAATTATATGTAGGTGTCGAGATAACGTTGGGGCATTCCATGGCCTATTACCCTCAAGGTAGTAGACTTGCAGAATCTTAAACAAAATTTTAGTGAACATAATCAAGCTGTTGGAGGACAATAAAAATTCTTGGCACACAAAAGCTAGTTCATGCACTTTGAAATTTGACAATTGACTTTGAAGAAATCTATTGGAATGTCACCTTTCCAGCTTGTGTATGGTACTGATGCAATTTTTCCAAACAGCCTTGGTGTACCAGTCATGAAGTTGATCCAAGAGTTGCAAACTGAAGAAAATGACATGATCAGAAGAATAAATTAGACCATTCATCTTCAGCAAACCTGAGAGGAAGTCTATAACAAAGCATTGCAGAAACAAGACAGCATTAAAAATATTTTTGACCGAAGAACAAAGGCCAGCAATTTTAAAGTTGGGGAAAAAGTTTTAAAGTGGGACTCAAAGAGGGAAGACAAGGGCAAGCATGGGAAATTTGAAAACTTATGGCTTGGCCCTTACTCTATTCATTCAGTTGCAAGCAATAATGCATTTTTCTTACAAGAGTTGAATGGAGTAGAATTGTTTGGAGGTCCTGTCAATGGCAGGATGCTTAAACATTACTTCTCTTGATCTATCCCATGTTCTGAAAGCCTTTTTATCTTTTTTCTCATTATAAATATCTCATCCACCATTGCATTCAAAGTTATAAAAAATCAAAAATACAAAAAACAAAGAAAAGAAAGAAAAGAGGGCAGACAGTGAAAACAAGAAAGGTATAGCCCCATACCAAAAAAGAGAAACAAATGCTGAAAGTGTGCAAGCTTAAATGCCACTCCTGAAAAACACACATCTAGCTAGTCAAAACAGCTTAACCTTGACTAATTAGCTTTAAATTTTCTACTGATAGGATAGTGAATTCAGTTTTCCAAACTGTTTAATCTTGGCTTATCAGTAGATAGTTTAAGATAGAAATTAAGGGTTCAAACATGCTCAAAATCTGAACCTAAATTTCAAAGAGAAAATGACTCAAATCAGTTTCAAATTCTGAGTCAAAGGTTGTAAAAATATGGTTCTAATTAGCTCAAAATTTGAACCAGTTGACAAAGAAAGAACAGCTCAAAACAAAAGTCAAAACAGAGATGTAAAAAGAAGAAGCAAATTCTTTCAAAATTCATATCTCAGACCTTCCAATTTTTGTTGTAAATTTTCTGCAAAATAAATATCTATGTGTAGCCTATTTTTATGCCATATATCATAGCAAGTCAAACAACTTAATCTTGACTTGACTGTTTTTAAATTTATGTTGTAGAATTTAGAGAATAAAGTCTGTTGGACAGTTTAATCCCAACAGACAGTAGAATAGGTAGAGAAGCATCTGAACTCAATTGTTTAATCTGAGCTCAGGGAGGAATAAGGAGTAGAATTAGATTAGTTTTATGCTTTCAAAAGAATAAAATGTTGTGATAAGAGTCTGACAATCCAAGCGCACTCTAATGAAGAAAAAATGTTAGATCAGTAGGTTTGGGTAGGTAGGAGGCTTGTATTGATGAAGATCCATTGTTTTTATGACTGCTAATATGTTTTCAAAGCAAGATCATCCCAAAAAAGGAAGGGCAGCCCAATGGATGAGGCACAGGTTAGCCTCCTAGAGAATGCAAGTCTAAAGTTCTTGATTCCTTCAAAAGGGCACCATCCCCAAGTGGAGCCACTATTAGCCACCTATAAAATTTGTATAGCAAAAGGTGGCTAAAAATTTTTGGAGCCTTCAAGGAACAAATTTTTATTGCTAAAAAGTGCTGGCTCTTGAAGACTCTTGAAGGCCTCATGCCTCTGACCAAATCTTCACTGTTGTTCCTGTCTTAAAAACTCTAAAATTCTGCTGATTCCCAAGGAAGAATACTGCAGCAAGCACCATTTTCCTTTTTTCCCCCTCTTCCAAAACCAACCTCATTTTAACCCCTCTATTCCCCATTGAAAAACCTTCATTTTCCTTTTTTCCCTTTTCCCCTTCACTTGACTCTTTTGTAAAGTGAGTTTTAAGACTCATACAAAATTTATCGAAACTGTGACCATTGAAAATCATTGAAAATCCATGAAAATGCATTTTTATATTGTAGAAATTAAGCCTTGGGCTAAGTCTTTACCTCTTCCTCCGCTAAGCACGGTATCGAAAACCAGGTGCTAACTTCTAAGCGCGCTTGTCGTGTTTGGGTGCCGATTATTCCTCCTATTAAACCGGGTCATATGATCACTCACGCCTGTAACGCATGGCCCCGCGTACGGGCGGCCCGCGCTTCGAATAAATATTTCCATTAAGTATAAACCTTTAGTTATATAATTTTTTGATTTTTATTATATTATAAACTTTTCCGCCGGTCCAAAAGTTCAAATCAATCTCCACCGTCGATCTGATCTGCAGATCGACGGCACGCAATCCATCACCCCGGTGGTCCCCGCCATCCACTCACCATTGCAAAACCACGTGGTATCCATCACACCGCTTTTGAGAGCGGGGTAGTTTTTTTCATTTTGCAGCGATTCCATACACCGTTTGACGCGTGGCCTGAGAACTGTTCACGAAACCGCCATCCATCGCGCGTTAAAGATCGGACATGGACCCAATGCGATATTGATGTCCTCCGTCCAATCTGAGACCGCTCATCGGACGGCGATCGCTCTCCGAAGATGCCCATGCGATAACCAGGCTACGGCGCGGTGTTTAAAGGATCTCTCGTGCGATACGATCTCTGAGATCAGCAGCCTCATCGCCCTTGATCCCCTGAGTACGGCGGTGCGGTGGCCCGATGCCACATCGGCATCCTGTGGTAATCTGTTAGGCGTCCTTCATTGATCCTCGTCACGGTCACCAAATCCGGACCGGAGAACTTTACTACGCTTGTAGTTTAATTAAATTTTTAAGTCTGGGTGTGTTTCTAAGGTTTATTGGCGCCTTTTTCTCCACCGTTGATCACGTGGGCTGATCTCATCAAACGGCCCACGATCATCCTGAACCCCACACACCATTTTTAACCTATTTTCTCCACTTTTTCCAAATAAAGTGACCCTGTCACGTTATTTTTTCGGCTCCGCTCCCGACCATCGATCTCTACGCAGTTGACGGCTCTGATTTAAAAAATTCTTCTGCCTTCTCTATGACTTCTTCAGGTACGGTCTCGTGGTTGGATGATGCCATCACGCAGCCATCCTCCTTCCGTGCCTTGAAACGTGAACCTATACATGCAAGATTTTGTAATATTTTTTGTATTTTGCAGGGTTTAAATGGTTTTTCCGCCATGACTAAAAAAAATTTCGAGCGGTGTGATCCTCACCTTGTTCGCGAAAAATCATTCGCAGTTTAAAATTCACGTTTCATCGGTGATTCATGAGGCATTGATGCCCTGCTCACCTGCGCGACCCTGCACCCTCGACAAAACACGATAAATCAGCACGGTCGAGAAATATCGATTATTCGAAGACGAAATATAAACGAGCAGGGGTTTGGTGATTTGTGGGGATCATGGCTAAGAATGATTATCAAAAGCCTAATCCCCAATTAAAACATAGTTTGAATAAAATCTTAAGTGTTTTATCAACATAAAGCCTCCACCGCCACATCTGAGGCAAACTGATTCCTCCCAGCTACCGGAATGCCACCTATGCCTCAAAGCATTCAATCAGAGGCCGAATTTATTGAAAAAGACCAAATATCTGCCTCACAACGCAGCTAGAGGATAAATTCTGTAGACAAACTAATGACAAAATATCAGCAGAGTAACCTCGACATCGCACAGAGCCTCAAAGGTCAACAAAAGCTCCCACCGAGCTTAATCTTTAATGTAAATCATTTAATACAGAGGATATCTATGTAAGTTTATTCATTGAGCCCCCCAAAGGCCAAGAAGCCATTTAAGTCTGTATTAATTAGTTTTTGAGATCTTTTATCAGATCTCACCTCCTCATTCTTCTATATATACTTCTGCAGAAGATGAGTGAGGGGTTGGTTGTAGAACATTGAAATGTAATTGAGCTTGAAACTTCTATCTGTAAATAGTGTTCACTGGCCCTTGGAGCCCTGCTGGTGATAGATAGGTTAGGTTGAGATGTGTATATGGTTGCTAAACTAAAGCATTGGACTTAAAGCTGTAACTGGTTTGGAGCATCAATACAAGCTAATTTATGGGATCCTGGTCTATGTTGACGGTGATGTCTTTCTCATTGTAACTTGTCATTTTGTTTCTGTTTTCACTGTGTTTCATCTTCTCATATAAATAATAGCATGCATAGAGTTAGGACCTACTGTATATCAGTACCCTTCTCTGACTAAAAATATTTATCTGAATGTTTTTTTCCAATCTGTGTTATTTGGGAATGATTTAATTCGGTTTAAGCATAGGAATGCTGGCGTTCCCTCGTCTTATTGCCTTAGCTGAATATTATTCTTGAATGTTGTGTTCAGTATTAGTTAAGTAGAGATGAACTATGGAAGAATTGGGTATTTTGGTCTAGTTTTCAAACACAATCTTGTCTGGTTTGTCAGGTAGATAACCAATGGTGGCTAGTTTCAAAGTACTTACTAGATCTTCAGGGCCATTTGTGTTGTCTTTGTGTTTGTCTTGTGTGGTAAAGTGAAATGATTTACTTGGAATGGTGAGCCAGTAACTGAATAGGTATCCATAGGTTGCCTTCAAGTTTCCCTTTTTTTTAAAAATGTTTTATATTGAAAGCATATCAAAGGTTGGCTAGTTTAAAAGTACTTACCAGATCCTAGTTTTATTTCATGTTTTTCTCAAGTGTATGTCAAAAGCTGGCTAGTTTAAAAGTACTTACTAGATCTTGGGTTGCTCTTTGTTCTGCATATGTTTAATTATCCTTCTTATTGTACCATTTCATTCCATAAATCAAACATCAAGGAGATCCTTAGACATAGATGACTTTCCCCATGGACCCTCTTGCCTCTTACTGTACCAATTAAATCCTATTATGACTCCATAGCCCAATGGACTAAAACCTGCAATTATCTATCTTCCTGGCCAAAGCTTACTCTCGTTGCTTGCAACTTCTCACCTTTGAAACTCTTTGCATCTAGAACTTTCCACCTCAAACAGTAATCATGCTCAACCATTCAAAAAACAAAACAAACCCTTGGCCTTCATAACTAGCCTAATATCATTACCCAAAACTTCAAAGACAAATCCATCTTTGCACTTATTGGAGAGATCCCTCTCCAAATTCAGGAGGGCTAGATCCTAGCATCCCAAAGTGGTTGAAATGATGTTTCTCCCTACGATCGAACTTTTGCCAATCTTGCTGATTACAGGGAATTAACATTTCTGGAAATTTTTTATACCAAAAGGTGGCTAAAAAGTTGAACAGCGTAATTTACAGGGGGCTGAAGCATTGTTTCATTATATTTTAAATCTTCAACAGATCTGAATAGAAAATCACAGATCAGACTGGGATCTATATGAAAAAAGAGATTTTTAGTACATTCCCCTTGGGGATCTCAGCAGAAGATGAATAACAATGAATAGATCTGAGATCTACCCCATAGATCTGTAGTAATCTTTAGACATTTATGAAGAATATGATACACATCAGATCAGATCTGAAATATAACATGGATTGGTTGGTCAATCCACGGATCACCACAGTGAAGGAAGGAGTCCTTCCACCAGAGATCTCTCCTCCAAACTGCTATCAAATGTACACTACAAATTTGCCTACAAAGAGGACGCAGTTTCATCAAGTGACTGCACTGAAGAAGTGGAGAAAAATTTGGCCTGATGCCAAGATAAGAAACTGAAGCTCAAACTAAAGAGGCACTCTTCCAGGAGGTTAAAAGACACACTCCATGAGAAGAGACACCAAAAACAAACTAGATCTCTGTAGATCTAGAACTCCACTTGCTGTAGCCCACATAGAAAGCTCACCCCAACAGGACTAGGTTGTAGATGTAAGATGAGGCTTGGCCAAAATTCCAAATAGTGGATCAATGCAGCACAATCTCCTCCAAGAAATCCTCAAGGAAGGAGGGAGGATTGCTAAACAGGAAACCCTCACTATTCTCCTGCTAAACAGCCCAGAGAAATAGAATTAGTCTAAGGAGACTAATTTTTGAATATCTTCAACAACCCTTCTCTTGAGCCTTCTCCTTCCTTTTATAAGATGAGGATGTGCAAAACCCTAAACCGCCTTGAATCACTTAACCCCTTTCACATGAGGTCCTCCTTCTAGAACTGCGTTGTCCCTTTAGGAGATACATTAAACCTAGACAGCGTTGTAGATTTGGACTTGTTGACCCAGTCAAATAGCTCAAACCTATTTCACACACAAGTGGCTTTTATTAAGAAAGCCCTGATTTGTCTCTGTTCACATTGGGCATTGATTTACTTTATGTTTTAGGAGTTTTTCATGTCCTCCTTTACATTTTATTCATCAATAAATAAAATTAAAGACAGAATGAAATATTCCTATTAGCTTGGGATAATTAGGAATATTACAGTCCTCCCCTCCAAAATTGTTGCTTGTCCTCAAGCAACTGCAAGGTGAGTGCTGCAAAATCTCCTCCTTGGTGACACCAACATAAGATAAGCTTCCCCCATAAGCCAAGTTCTCACCAATCCATTCATCCATGTCTTGCTCCCCCAAGGTTCTCATGAGATGCAAATAGCTCATCCCATAAGGAGACAATATATGAAACAAACATGGTTTGCCCCCATGCTCTCCCTGAATCAAGAAAAAATAAATTACATGGAGAGTAGCCATCCCATGAGGCACATGCTAGCCTTCCTTCTTTCCCCATACATCTCCATATAATTACAAGTACATTATCAAGATAGGGAATCAAAACAATGTGCTTGAAAACAGAAAATTGCACATATGGAGGTGGGTCATAGTCCCACATGTGGAACCAATGCAAGGCATCCCCTGCTTGCATTAGATGTAGATATGGTAAGTGGTTTTTCCACCACTTACTTGCTGCCCACACCATATCACCATGGCTGAAAGTGTGATATATGTTTGGTGCTTTGGGGAAGCACCCATCATTTTGCAAAATCTCCCTTTTCCTCTCAAGGGAGTGGTCTAATTCAGAAATTTTTGGGGCCCAATATTGGCCAAGAGGCTCATATGATATAACACTCCTCCTTGGAGTCATGGCCTGCAAAAACATGGTGCAATAATACATGAAATTAGAATATAAAACATATGTAACATGATCATTTTTTTCACCAACAATCCTCCTCCCATCAATGGAATGGTGCATGGATCTATTCTATTCCTCAAAAGAAGAAAGAGTGAGCTGATTTGACTCTTCCGTTTTTACCCCTTCCATGCCAAAGGTGTCATGTGGAAAGTTTCCCTTCCCATGCTGCTTCAAATCATAGCATAATAAGTGGCCATCCCACCACCTACTTGCTACAATAAGCTTCTTCAAAGCTTGAAAATAGTGGAGGATAATAGGTGTTGACTGAATATGATTCAAACAACACATGTCATGCTCCAAATTCTCCCTTGTGAGAGACTTCTCTTCATGACACAAATTCAATACATGGCCCTTTGTAAAAAGAAACAAGATATAAAATGTAGTAGCCATGTAGTGTTTTATCCTCTCCTTGAAATACAAATGAATTTGGGAGATTGCATTCCCAATGGATACATTTACCCATTGTACCTTTCCTCCTCTCATGTTTACAATAAATATTGGAGCATCATTAACATCATGATATAAACATGCTCCCTTATGCCATCCCATGAGAAGGTTACATCTTCTCGCAACCCAAAGTACATACATGATTATGATATTCATCCTAAATAGAAATACATGTACATACATCATGGATACAAGTAGATGTATGGACATGGAATTCATCATGGAGTGTCAATACTCTCTTCTCATCAACCAAAACAAACATGCCTTCTTCTTTTGCATTCTTTTCTTGAAATACAAGGCATGAGACAGGAAATTCAAAAACCTTGGGTGGTACCCAAACTCACCCAATTGGAACCAGCACAGGTGATCTCCTCCCTGCTTCAGATCTAGATATGGTAAGTGGTTTGCATGCCACTTACTTGCTGCAATTAACATTTCATCATGGTTAAAAGTGAAATGTATATTTGGTGCCTTAGGGAGGCACCCATCATGTTGTAACACGTCCCTTAGCCCATCAAGGGAGTGGCCATATTTGAAAATAATCTTGTCCCATAGTTGGCCATGAAGCCTGTAAGGTAGAACACTCCCTTTGGGAGTTATGGTCTGCAAATATAAAGTAAGAGAATACATGCAATCATGAAATAAGATGTAATTTACATAAGCATGCTTCTTACCCAAAGTCTCCAATGTTGTGTTGGCTTCCCTCTTAGAAGGAGATGACATTGATGCACAAGGTTGAGGGAACACTTTGCTCTTCTGCTCATCATGGGAACTCCTTGGTGGAATTCCTTCAAGCAAGGAGACATCAAGGCATATATCATGGAAGGATGTATGGACTGATGTGTCCCTGCTTTGTTTGAATAGATCACTTAGCCTTCTTTTTACATTACTATGCTGAAATAAAGAGGGACAAATGTTCCTTACCATGTGAAGCTTGCCCTCCTCTTTTCTATCTGCAATCTTCAAGGTCTCATCCTTTGATAGTGATGACACATGCTGCCCATGGATGGTGCCATAATCTCCATATAATGAGAGCTCCTTGATGAGAGATGACTAAATACATGAGTGGAGAAGACCCTCCATGATTCCACTGTGCAATCCAATCACCTTCCTAGGTGTTTCAACCTCCTTCAATGGATAGGAATGAGGCTGGCCCTCTTCCCCATCTCCTCTTTGTGTCCTCAAGGTTTTACACCTTCTGCATTCCAAGGGCTTTTGAAATGCAATCCCTTTGATATCTTCAATAAAATACCTCTCATCTATGTCCTTCCAAAACCATTGAGGTTTTGGATCTCCTGCAGGTAGAAGTTTCTCTTTGAGCTGGGGAGTGCTCATTGAGAAAGAGGCATCTAGAAAGGAGAAAAGGTTTTTCACTTCAAGATGTCTACCATTCATCATTTCTCCCTCCATTGCTCCATGAATGAAGTTTAAATTTGAATGCCCCCATGAGGAATGGTGCCTCCTTTCTTCCTTACTGCTCTTGCACAGCACAGTGCAACTTTGTTGCTCTAAATCAGCAGCATACAAAAATGTAGATATCTCCATACAATGTGTTGAAATGACAACAGACGAATTTTTTATCACACCTTAGTGGGATGTAGAAGCAAGAGATTCTTCTACAAATATGTAGTCTTCCTCAATTACTGAAGGTTTCTCTTCCAAGGTTGTGCCGGCGTTGGTACAAGTCTCCGCCCTTTAAATCTCCTTGAGATATTCTTCAATACCCTTCATGGTTTGGAAAAGGAGAAAGGAAATCTCATCTTCTGTCATTCTTCCAAGTGGTGAAGCCGTGCTCTTGTTTTTTCTGTACAATTCATCTTATTTTTGAGGGTGGGAAGTGCATGGGTCTTCCTCTCCTTCTTGAAACCTTTTGTAGGTCTCACTGCAACTTTCTTCTCCTTGAAACCCTCTAGGAGTTTCATCTTCTTCTTCTCTCTCCTTTGTCTATCTACCCTCTTTGAAGAGGATCTTCATGGATCTGGAATATGATGAGGTAAAACTCATCTTCTTCAGAATTCTAGCCTTGCTCCTTGTTGTACAACACTTTGGCTTGAAGCCACAGGCTGAGCCAAAGATCTTGCTATGATACCACTATAATGTTCCCAAACAAGAATTTCTACAACAATGAGAATACCCTAAGGTATTCCAGAGTTGGAGCTGCAGAAATAGGCCTTATAACAGATTTCAAATCACTTATCCTTCAATAAAATATACAGCAGCAACTTTATACAGCATTTTATAAGGCAAAAGTTAGGGAAAAGTGATGATTTAGGCCCTAAAACGAATGTATTCAGCGATTTGCGTAAAAATAAGATGGGAAAGTGGTTGGATATGATAGCTAGGGTTATGAGGGACTCCCATGTCGAATTTTAGAAAACACAAAGGCTTTTTTCTATATTAAACAGTTCCTCCTTTCCTAACTAGGCTAGAAAACCCTTATTTCCCATGGCTTAAATTATGCAGAAAGTTCTGAAGCTTCTACAGCGTGATTTTCTAAAGGTTTTAACTGAAATAATGATGGAATATTGGTATGGCAAGTTTATAATATGATTCAATGGCTTTATATTAGAAAATACAGATTTATACATGAAGAAAGGCCACAAAATGAAGTGTTGCAACCATGGAATGAGACAGAAAAGATGAACAGCATAATTTACAGGGGGCTGAAGCAGTGTTTCATTATATTTTATATCTAAAACATATTTGAATAGAAAATCACATATCATAATGGGATCTATATGCAAAAAGAGATTTTTAGTACATTCCCCTTGGGGATCTCAACAGAAGATGAATAACAATGAATAGATCTGAGATATACACCATAGATCTATAGTAATATTCAAAAATTTTTGAATAATATGATACATAGTAGATCAGATCTGAAATATAGCATGTATTGGTTGGCCAATCCACGGATCACCACAGTGAAGGAAGTAGTCCTTCCACCGGAGATCTCTCCTCCAAAGTGCTATCAAATGTACACTGCAACTTTGCCTGCAAAGAGGACTCAGTTTCCTCAAGTGACTGAACTGAAGAAGTGGAGCACACTTTGGCCTAATGCCAAGATAAGAAACTAAAGCTCAAACTGAAGAGGCACTCTTCCGGGAGGTTAAAAGACACACGCCATGAGAAGAGACACCCAAAACAAAATAGATCTCTACAGATCTAGAACTCCACTTGCTGCAGCCTACATAGACATCTCACCCCAAAAGGACTGTGCTATATATGTAAGATGAGGCTTGTCCAAAATTCCAGATAGTGGATCAATGCAGCACAATCTCCTCCAAGAAATCCTCAAGGAAGGAGGGAGGATTCCTAAATAGGAAACCCTCACTATTCTCTTGCTAAACAGCCCAGAGAAATAGAATTAGTCTAAGGAGACTAATTTCTGAATATCTTCAACAACCCTTCTCTTGAGCCTTCTCCTTCCTTTTATAAGATGAGTATGTGCAAAACCCTAAACCACCTTGAATCACTTAACCCCTTTCGCATGAGGTCCTCCTTCTAGAACTGTGTTGTCCCTTTAGGAGATACATTGAACCTAGACAGTGCTGTAGATTTGGTCCTGTTGACCCAATCAAATAGCTCAAACCTGTTTCACACACAAGTGGCTTTTATTAAGAAAGCCTTGATTTGTCTCTGTTCACATTGGGCATTGATTTATTTTTATGTTTTAGGAGTTTTTCATGTCCTCCTTTACATTTTATTCATCAATAAATAAAATTAAAGATAGAATGAAATATTACTATTAGCTTGGGCTAATTAAGAATATTACAATGGAACCATAGTTGAGGGACACCTCACCTCCTGTGATGTCAGCGAGGAAGAGGGGTCCTCTTTATAATCAATGTCATTGATTTGTGCATGGATAAGAACCATCAATCATTCAATGGGGTGTGTATGTGTGCGTGCATGCGTGTGTATGTGTGTGTATGTGTGTGTGTATTTGGGTCCCGCGTATTAATGTGTAGTTTTGTGTTAAGGTAGTGTGGATCAGTAAGGACTTCATATTAGTGATGTGGCGATGCCACATGTAATGGCGTAGTGACATGGACTTTCACGAGAGTTTGTAGGGTTGCAACGTGGGAACCACATGTGGTCCACGTAGGTTCCAGGTGGCAGCACAACGCTGACATGGCAAGGTTTAATGACCTAACTTCAAATAATTGTATCTTGTGATGTGGACTTCAGTTTTCAAAAACAATTATATCATCGAAAATCTCTCGACAAGTTGGACACAAAGGAAATGCATATTTTAAGTTCTGAGGAGTTTGAAAAATGATGAAATTTTTCTTTTCCATGATAGGAATTTGGAGGTCAAGTCAATGATAGTAATTCCTTACTCTACCCTTAGTAGGTTCTATCGGGAAAAGGGGGTGTTGCAAACACAATCTAGTAAACAATATTTACACTTATACAAATAATAGAAAATAACTAACCTTATAACCCTTAAATTTAAAAGATTGAATTTCCTATATTAATTTAAAAGGTAAGGATTAGTTGCTTTGCAGTTATTTCCCTTGTTTACATTAACTATATATTTTGTTGTATCAACTTATTACTAATAATTATTTTTAGTTTAATGGTTTATATATCTTATTTTAATGGTTTATATGTCTTATTGGTTTATTTTTATTTTTGTTATTGTTACACAATATTTTGTCACTGTCCCTGCAATCCCTCATCCTGCACATTGGAGGACTATTCCCATGACCTGTGAACAGTAACATGTCCTGAAAACACCTTTATAATATCCCCCTGCCTAAGGATAAACATTCTCTTGATGAACATTTCCTCTGGAAAACCCTAAAAACAGGTGTTTTAGCCTTTGCGTGACTAGTCAGTTCATCCCTCGCACCAATGGGGGAAACCCACACTAGAGGGTGCGCCAATTGGCGCACTGTCCCTGTGTCTCACTCGCGCCAAGCCCATTAAGGAATTTTTTTTTTAAATAAATGGTGAAATTTTGGTTCTGACAAACTCCAGAATGAATCATTAGAATAATTTGAGTGGTTTGGCTCCGAATCTCCATGTATAGGAAATGGTTTTCCACCTCTCATGGAACCTTCCTAAGAGATAGGGCCTATCCCATGATTATAGGGATCCCAACTTCCCTTCCTCCATCTATAAAATCTTGCCCTCTTCATTAGCAAGCTAGCTGAACTTGTAGGATGGAAACTATAGCCAGGCAACCATTGAAAGCAGAGCCAAGAAGAACCCCGTGAGAGAGAGCTTTGTCCAAATTCCCGACAGGCTTCATTGAGACGCACTCCATTGCAAGCCCCGCCGAAGGAATATCATAGCGTTAGAGCATTTGGTTGTAATCTTCCTTTTTGTCATCATTAATATAAGCGACTCTGATTTTGGTTCCATTCATGTGTTTACTCTTTTATGAAATGCAATGAATTATATCCTCTCTGAATGATATATAGTTAAATTATTTAAGTATTATGTTGTATTTCGTCGTTTCTCTGCATGGGTACCGATGTCCGGATGAAGCAAACAGAAGGACTATGATCTACAGAGCAAAGGATGAAGAGAACCACTTCTTCTTCGACAGCAACAGCGTGGGATTTGAGGTAGGTCACTTATCGCGATCTTTGTCTTTCTTGTAACTGGGAACCAATGTCATTGCATGATTTGATTGTTGCTAGGCCTGATCTGGGCTAGTGGGATCGCCTCTGTCCGCAGAGGGGATTTACCGCCTCAACAGTTATGTATTCATCTTTCTCATAACATTTTATTTTAATTACGGATTCATGGAAAATATATATATATATATATTGTAATTATTTTTCTAGTATTTTTAGTTATGGTTTTTTTATGTATATCAAATATCAACTCAAAAAAATTATTGATTCTGGAAGTGTTGAGAAATATAGGGCAGAGATATTAGATGACTTCTCTTATAATGGTAACTTCTTGTGAGGACTTTTTACTTTTCTTAATTAGGTTCTTATTGTACTTGATTATTATTATGTTTTATTCTTCATCAAACAACTACCAAACCATAAAGAACAATGATATAAATTGTTATCACTCGGATTGAACCTCAAGGCTAGATGAAAATATTTTTTAGGCTAGCTAAGGAGTATATGGGGTTTTGATTTTGATTTTAGGTTTGGGTTCACTGAACAGGGATTAGGTCAAGGGGATAGATCAAGGCCAAAAGGATGAAATTGCAGTCTTATTGATGGGTCAAGGTAGGTAAAAGGTTTAAAAATTAGAAGAGAATTAAATGATATGGAAAGAGTGGTGAGGAGCTAAGGAAAGCATCTGAAATGTATTTTCCCTAAACTGAAGAAAATGAACACATTATACTGAATTTCCTAAAACAGAGCATAACTAAATATGAATTCTATCTTTCAAACTTGAAATCAAGTATATTATAGATGTGAAATGGTTTATGAATTAACAATACATTCTAACAAATCAATCACCGAGAAGAAACAATGTTTAAAACTCATACCACAGGGATCCCAAGAAAATAGCTGCAATTTTCCATTAATGTCCAAGCCAGAATGATACTTGAGCAATACAATCTCTCCAACTGATGCCAACCATTACAAATATTGAAAAATTACACCTTATAGACTCCAAAACCACTTCCTCTGATCCTCAGGGGTCGAATCCATGAGGCGAGGGAGTTGTTACACCAAAATCTGAACTGAAAGCTAAAGACTAGGATGAGGAAAGTGACTCATTCTTATCTTTTAGAACAGATACATTTGACTTAAAACTAATGATATACCTACTATATCTACCTTAGTTAAAAGTAAAATATGATATTTTTTAGGGCCTAAATCTACCTCAGGCTAAGAAAGGCAGAATCTAGGGTAACATCAAACCACGCTTAACCTGGTAGCTAGCCCTACCAGGTCGGGAGAGGGCTCTCTCCTTGTCAATCTCAACAAAAATAATGATCAATGAGGCTTAGAGATGACTTGATGTGAAGAATTATTTTAGGCTAGGTATGTGTGCAAAAGAGTTTGATTGAATTTAATGATGTTTTGTTGGCTCAAATGGAAAGGCAAATTTGGGTCTGGGGAATGAGGCTCAGTTTTGCAAAGATCTCTATGGGGCGAGGTAGGAAAATGGTTTGGTACTTCAAATTGAGTGATATGGAGAGATTTTAGACTAGTGAGGAGTTTGAGAGGGCATGAAAGTCTAATGGATCCTCTTCAAACAGTTGAAAACATAGATAACTAAGAAAACCCTAAGTAGAGCACTGCACTTTCAATGTATTCTACCTTAATCTCTGTTTGATTTAGTTAAGATGAAGCAAAGAGAGATAATGGCATACATAAATCACATGTAAAACTGGAAATTACAGAAGGAAACACAATACCAAATCAAGATTCCACAAGAATCCCATAAAGTGCTGCAAACCCTGGTCTATTCCTTTGCCAAACTGTAGAGATGAATGTACAATAATGCTCAAAGCATTCCTAAAATTCCAACTATGCTAATGACTGAAAAATCACAAGATATAGAAAAACAAAAACTCATCCTAGCCTCTAGGGGTCGAGCTCATGAGTTTAGGATCTGTTCCAACTAATTCTAAACTGAGAACTAAAAATTAGGCAGTGGAACAGCTTGCCTCTAAAAACTAGGGAACTGATTCATTCAGTTGCACACTACCTTTTGATAGATGAATCTACCTCCATGAGTGAAAATTTAGCATAATTACATCAAAATCCATCATGTCACATTGAATTACATCATGAGTTTGACAATTAGAAGGAGAAAAGTCAAATTGTCAAGAAATTACGCGAAAAACAGAGTATTTTTGGCCAAAATGAGCAAAATTCCTCCAATGCGTCGCGCTGATTTCCCTATGCGTAGCGCCTTTTTGCAGTTGCTTTTGGAGGCCTTCCCTATGTCCAAATTTGCTCCAAGTGTGCTTGTTGGAAATTTCTACCTGTCTACTTTCCATAACAAGTGGAATTGTTGAATTTGGCCTCCATTTTCCCCTCCAAAATTGAGTTCTCCCAACACTGCTTCCTGTGTGTCAAAAAAGGGGCAGAAAGGTCATTTTTGGGGTGTTTTTGACCTTTTTGGGGGCTCAAAACCTGTCAAAATTTCTTGGCCATTGGTAGGTGTGCATATTTTTTCACGAAAAATCCAAAAAAATTTATTTTTCATCAAAAGGAGTACCCCATCAAAAGCGAGCGCCAGGTGGCGCGGCGCATTGGGCAGAAAACTCTGTTTTTTAAGGCAAAATTTCCAAAATTCATCTCAATGTGTAGCGCATTTTTGCAAGAGAATTTTGGAGGTATTATCAGTGTCAAAATTGGGTGCAGGATAGCTCATTGGAAATATTATTGAGTCTAATTTCCAACCCAACTTGAATTTTTCAATTTGGAGTTCATTTTCCTTGTCAAAAATCAAATCTCCCAAGACTGGTCAAAATGTGCAAAATGAGGCTACCTCAAGGTAGAATGTTGTTGCAGTCAACTTTTTAAGGTCTTTCTCAACTCCAAATTGAGCTCTTGATATCTCATTGGAAATATATTTGTGTCTTGTTATCATTTTACTCATCAAGAAAGTCATTAGGCCAACCAAGCTAGGATAAATCTTGATTTTCCCAAGGTCACTTCAGAGGTGCATCAATTATCCTTAGGCAACTGTATTTTTGACATTTCTCTAAAAACATGAAACCTGTGTAAAAATTGAAGGATTTTTTTCTTCCTTGGCCTATTTTGGACAAAAACCTGTCTCAAGTTTATGAAATTCATCTTTTCTTGCTCAGAAACATCATTGGAGTAAAACCTATCCCGATGTGTGGAACAAGGGATTTGTCGAAATGAAGTGAAATGAAGGGGATAAGGGGCTTCTAAATTCTTGAGAAAATTTTGGGAAGTAGGGAGGGATGTTAGGAAGCAGGGGAAAGTGGAATTTCATAGATTGAGTGAGGGGAAGGGGTCCAAAAGGGAAAAACACAGGCCTAGCCTAGAAAATTGCCAAGTTGTAGCAAGAAACTAGGGTTTGTGCGAAAATGAGAAATTTGGGGGATCTCAGTGATGGGAAGTGTTTAATAAGGTACATTAAGGATAGGGGAAGGTGTATGAACATCAGGATACAAGTTTTGCTGATGATTTGACCATCCAAGAGAAATTACCTTCAAAACCCTAGGAGAGGGAAATGAACCTTACCTAGGCACAACTGAAGCATGAACAAGGTGTAAAATGACCCAGTGGAACTTGACATGATGATGACAACCCTCTGAATGATGGTACACTCAGCTGAATGGTGACATGGACCGACATTTGGAAAACTTTGAAAGGAGTGAAAGCAAACCCTAGACCTAATACTTAGTGACCAAATTTTGCTTGAAGACTCACTGAAATGACAAAATTTGACCTTGACACCTTAAAATCACTTTGTAAGAGCATGTTTGATCACTGGAGAAAGGCTGCAAATACTGACACTAAAAATATTTACAATGGTAACTTCTTCATTTACCCAAGTAAAAAGTGAAACAGAGGTGAAATTTCAAAATTTACTAAAACTGGTGAAAATGTAAATTTCTTGGTAAATGCACAGCGCCATGACAGAAAAATTAACCTGTGTTGTAAGCCACTTTTGGAGGCCTTCCCCTTGTCCAAATATGCTCCATGATAGCTCATTGGAAATTTATTTGAGTCTAGTTTCCATATATGCTTTCACTTTCCAAAATGGTGCCCATATTCCATGTAAAAAACCTGTTCTCCCAAGACTGGTAAATGTGCGGAACCAAGGTGAAAAAACATGATTTTTTGGTGGTTTTTGGCCTCTTTGAGTGACCAAATCTGCTCCAAATCTCCTAAAACATTCTGAGGTTGATTTAATTGTCATTAGAAACATGAATATGTTGACCATTTTCCATTTTGATGGCCCAAAAAGAGTGCAGCGCCAGTGGCGATGCGCGTTTAGCAAGTTTTCTGCATGCTAAACTGTCCCAAAAAATCAAAATTTTCACAAGAGTGCTACATGTGCCAAAATTGTGAATTTCCTTACTGATTTAGAGGTTATATTCATGGTGAGACACCTCAGCAAGAATATTCAACTTCTCCTTCTCTTTTGACTCGTTCAAAGCCCAAATCTTTGCATGGGCTCATTTGAGCTTAGCCCTTGCAATCTTGTTTCTCATGGCATAGTGTTTTTCCATCTTCCTCTGAATATCAGTGTCTTTCTTTCCCTTATCTAGTAGGCACTCCATATGAAAATTGGCTCTCTCAAGCCAAGACTCTTTATCTTTACTAATCTCAATGGAAAGCAGCGCACTTGGAGGGAGTTTCTTTGCCAATTCAGCCTCTTTCTGCCTTTCCTTAGCTAAAGCCCTCTTTAACCCAATGTTCCTCGGTCTTCATCTAGGAAGATTATCTTCCTCATCATAATTTTCATCAAAAATACCCAAGGTCTCATCCAACAAGGCCTTGGCCATTCCTGCCTCTCTCTGAGCTCTGATTACCCTGACCTCACTGATGGTCTGCTTTGTCTTCAACTGTTGATTTTCTAGCTCAAGAAAGTCAATCACATACTTTTATCCACCAATATTAGCTTGAAGCTCTCTAATATTGGCCTCCTTGTCTCTGATCATTTCACTAATAGATTTATCCTCATCCTCGTCATTAATCTCAATCAACTGAAGCTTTTGCTTAGTTTCATGTTTTTCCTCTTCCTCAACAATGATAGGCTCTGTAGCCTTTTCCTTGCCCTTGTCTACCTATTTTGCTGATGAAGAAGGCATGGCCCCTTTCACACCATGTGAAGTAAACACATGCATGTGGCCTCTCTGATATGTCATGGGAAATGGCTCAATATCATTTATTTTAGTGCAAGTTGCCTCAATGTCCCTTTCACTGCTTGATGCTCTGCTATCATGATGTGATGATGAAAGGTTATAGAAAGGTGATGAGGTAGGATTAATATGAGGTGAATGGATGTAAGTGGATGGTGATGTATGAACAGCGGGATGTGATGGAGAAGTCGATATGGGAGGATGATATGATGAAGGAATATCCTGCTCATGATGGCTAGGTGGGGTAGTGAAAACATTATTTGCAATGAATGCATCCCATGAAATGTTTTTCTATTGAAGCTAATGCATGACCACCATTTTGATGAGTGAATGATGAAATAGACTTTGCATTTGTTGATTGTCATCCCTCTTTTGCACAATGTAAGCCATCTTGTCCATGCTACGGAAAAGATAATAAGGTAAGTTTAGCATTCTAACTCTAATGAAATTCATGAGGAGACAGATATGGTATTAGTAGAGTCGAGAAAACCTCCCCTTACAAGTGAATTATTTCATTATTATCTTCATCATGGGCACATACCGGTCAAGGAGATGAGAAAAATGGAAAATGGACTTCTTGTGATCTTTGTACCTAGGTTTGAGGTATGGTTCATAATAGCTCATGTTCAAGTTTTCTTGTTTAAACCACCTCTCTCCCACACTAGGGATCCCTGTAGCAGCTGCAATAGCATTGGTGGACATATCAGAAGTAACCCCGACAAGAGTGACATGTTTTTCATGTAGATTGGTGATGAAAAGTCTTGTTAACTACGAGTGATTTTGGACTTGTTGCACTCTCTCACAAAACTGAAAACAGCCCACATGTTTGAAGCAAGATACAGTGACAGGAGAGGACATAATTTATCTTGTAGTGATGGGTTAAAACCTATTTATTTTCCCTCCCTTATGGTCATTTCTTCTTGGCATTTTCTCCTCACCAACAATTCCAATATCCTCTTCTTCAGACATTTTCAAATTCTGATTTGTGAAACCCTAGGGTACAAGTGAAATGACATGAGGGGAAGGGGATGAGATGGCTAATTTAAAAGGTGAAGGGAATGAGTGTAGGGAATGAGTGAAGGGGAAAACTAAATCAATTAAAACCCTAAATCAATGAAATTATCCTATCTATGATTGATATTCTTTTAGGAGGATGAAACAAGTGTATAAACAATGATCACTAACTTGTAATTAGGGTTTCATTAGGGTTCCACTTCAATTCATTTAAAAGTGACCAAATAACTTTAAAAATAAGGCTTATGACATGTACTTACTGCTTAGAAGTGCTTGGAGGACTTTTGGAGAAATTTGGAAGTGTTTCGAACTTGTTTGGATTGCTAGAACACTCAGCAATCTTCCCTATCTAGGCACACAGTGCCACTGTGTGAGTGTGCAACGCTTTTCCAAATGCACAGCACCTCTGGGTAGGAGTGCAGCACCTTCACAAAATACATTCCAATCTTCTAGCAAGGGCGCAACACCAAGGTACATGCGCGCATCGCCAGTGTAAGTGCGCAGCCCCAATTGTAAAACACGCAGCGCTAAGAAATTTGGCCCAATTTCGCTTCAAAAACTCACAAAATTTTATTTTTTGAATGCTTCTAACACTTTGAAAGGAAACAATGACTCTTTTGAAATGTTTTATAGGCTTTATAGGCATGTGGATTTAATTTAACTTTAAAAATCCACTTTCTAATGTTTGAAGTCTTTTTCCTTGGCCACTGATACTCTTTGACATTTTTTGCATTGTAGGTTGTTTGAAGTCATGGAGTTAGCTTCTCTTTTTCTCACTGAGGCTTGACATAATGGCTTTGACAGCTTGGGATTAAATTATTACATATAGTAGCATAAAATTACATTTGAAAAAATAAAATAAATTACATAGATGACTTTTCTATCAAAATGGAATTTTGATAAAAAAAGTCTTCAAACTGAAAATACAACCTTTGAAGTATAATGAACCATCATGATGATCTTGTTCAATCCCTCTCATATATGTTCTGACCTCATTGGAATGAAGGAGTGACCTTGATAAATGAAAAACCCTAATGACCTAATGAGACTGCCTTTTGACCTGATTTTGAATGAGATTTTGACCTAAAATATTTTCAAGTAAATCAGAGCATTTTCATAGGTTTTCTTATGCTCAAAGGGACATGGGAATGAGTAAGAAATATGAATCTTGGAGGGAGAAAAATTTTATTTTATAAGGAAAACCACCAACGGAGAAAATTTATGTCATGACCTAATGGAATGATACAAAATTTATTCTTTATGAGACACCTAAGATGCACATGCAAATGTGTTTCGATCCCTGGTGGAAATATACCAATACTGACACTAACATTAGCCTTATTGGGGATGGCAGCTCCTTGGAGGTGTCAAGAACATCGTAGACCAAGTGCCTAACCATTGGGTAAACACAGCCAAACAATCCAAAAGACTGCAGATTACTAAAACTGACTCAAAAACCATTTAAAAAGACTGGAAAAATGACTCAAAAACTGACTCTGACACTAACTCAAAACTGACTCTAAAACTCTGAAAACAACATAAAATCAACAAGCTTTATAGCCTGTGACTTCGGGCCCCAATCTTAGATGATCTTATGCCCCAAACTTTGCAGGAAATATAAACTCGTAGGTACAATTAAATTGAAACATTCTTTCAGAAAATGGAAGAGAAATAATAATGTTTTAGGAGCCTACCATTGGCTGGTCCTCCTGAACATTCCTCTCCATTCATCTCGTGCAGCAAATAGGAATTATTTCCTCGATACGCCAAGACCTTATAGGGCCCCTTGCAAAGATTTTCAAACTTCCTGTGCTTACCTTTATCTTCATTTCTTGCATCCCATCTCAGCACTACATCCTCCAGCTGAAATTTATCTTCTTTGGTCTTACGATCATAAATCTTCTTAATTCTCTCCTGAAGTTTAGAAGTAGTCTAAGAAACTTCCTCTCTTGTTTGTTGAAGGTGAATCGCTTGATTGATTCGACATTGCATATCATCTTCTTCACTATCTGCCTCCTGCAATAATCTCATAACCGGGACTACAAGTGATGTAGGAAACACTGTATTTGTACCATAAACCAGTTCAAAAGGTGACATACCTATATAGTTCTTTGAGCTCACTCGGTCTTCCCACAAAGCATTGGTAAGCTTCCTATGCCAATTTTTCTTGTTCTCCTCTAAAAATTTCTTAATGATATTCACCAAAGATTTATTAGAGGACTCAACTAATCCATTGCCCTGTGGATAATATGTGGTGGAATGACCCAATCTGATATTACACTTGTGAAAAAATTCAACCATATTCTTTGACTTAAATTTTGCAGCATTATCTATAATAATCTTGTGAGGACAACCAAAACGAGACAAAATATTGGATTCTAAAAATTGAATGATTACCATGTATGTAGCTTGCCTTGTAGGAATAACTTTGATCCACTTGGTGAAGTAGTCGGTAGCTGTTAGGATCCATCTGTGTTGTGTTGATTACGTGGGATGAATTTCCCCAATAAAATCAAGTTCCCACTATTGAAAAGGAGAATTTAGTACAATAGGCTTCAACGGAAGAGGAAGGAGTTTCATTTTTCCCTGAAAAAGCTGACATTCATGAAAGTTTGTGACTGTTTTTTATAAATCAGAAAATAAAGTTGGCCAATAATACCCTGCTCTCAACAATTTTCTAGCTGTTGTTTTCCAAAACAAATGACCTAAACAATCTCCCCTATAAAAATCATCCATTACCTACTTAGCTTCATCTTCAACCAGACAATTCAAAAGAACACCTCCTGGATATTTCCAATAAAGGGCACTTCCTAGAATGTAGTATTTACCATATTTCAATTTCAAAGACCTACCCTGACTTTTTGACACTCCAGGAGGAGGAGATAAGTGTTGAATAACATATCCTATATCAGAATACCATGGTGAATTAAGAAGCATTTCAGATACCTCTATTAGAGTTCCATCTGACATTGTTGCAATAACGTTTATGTCTAAATCATGAAAGTTGGATTCAGCCATCAGCTTGGCTAACCCCTGTCCCTTGATCAGTTTGGTAGGCCTAATCTCAAGACAATACTCTAACATAGCTGCTATCCACCTACCTCTCCAACCTTCAGGATAAGTTTGTGTGAGAATCTCTTTCACAACTGCATTTGGAACATAGGCAATAGTATGTGAATGTAGAATATAGATCTGAAAATATTTCAAAGCTTTGATTAGGGCTAAAGCTTGTTTCTCAATAATATTATAGCGAAGAGCAGCATCTCGAATGGCTCGACTGAAGAAAGCAATAGGTTGTTCAACCTAATCTCTCTTTTGCATCAACACTGCAGCCAAAGTATGCTCAGATGCAAATGAAAATATTATGAAATCACTAGTATAATCTGGACTAACCAAAACAGGGGCTGTGCATAAAGAAATATTTACCAAGTTGAATGACTTCATAGCATCGGTGGTCCATTTTACACCGTTGTCCTTCTTCAACATATTAGTCATTTCTCTCAAATGCTCAGCTAAATTAGGGACAAAACTGCGTAATAGGTTCATCTTACCATTGAAATCTTGTATCTCTTTGTTGTTCCACAGAAATTCTATCTTCTAAATGGCTTCGACTCTGGAAGGATCAATGTGAATTCCGTCTTTGGAAATTATGTGACCAAGCAGTTTGTCTTCCTCCAAGGAAAAAAGACTCTTCTTAGGATTTAAAGAAATCTCGAACTCCCTACATTTCTAAAAAAAAATTCTCAAATGATACAAATGCTAATCATCAGAACCATAAAACACTGTCAAATCATCAAGATATACTACGAAGAAAACATCCTTATCATTAGCAAAGGCTATATCCATCGCCCGCTGAAAATTAGCCCCTGCATGCTTGAGTCCGAATGGAATTTTAACATACTGAAAATTTCCCCAAGGTGTTGTGAAAGCAGTCTTACCTTGGTATTTCATGTACCAAAATCTGATTATAACCTGAATAACCTTCAAGTAGTGACATCCGTGATGCTCCAACTACCTTTTGTAGAGCATGGTTCATCTTAGGAAGGGGTTAATTACCCTTTAAATATACTTTATTCAAATTCTGGAAATTTATGCATAACCTTATCTCTCCAGTCTTTTTCCTTACCGACACCAAATTTGAAATCCAATCAGAAAACCTAATTGGCACAATGATACCTGACTTGTACAATCGGTTTACCTCTTTCTCGATGGATGGAAACAATCTTGTGTTTATTATTCTCAACTTCTACCTGAAGGGTTTCAGATCAGGTTTGATGGGAATCGTATGTTGAATAATATTATTATCATAAAACTTCAAATCTACATAATCCCATGCAAAAATATCAGAAAATTTAGACAACAATTTAATGTATTTATCTTTCGCCACGGGAGACAATGTCTTAGACAACTTAACCATCTTGGGCTTGTCTGTTGTTCCATTGTTCACATCTTCCACACCCTTTTCTGTAAGAGTCAATGTTGGTTTCTTGGGAACATCATCCTGATCGAACAGATATTCTAAAGGTATCAAACCTCTAGGAATAACATTATCTTTCAACTGCAAAACATTCATTTGATGAGCTTCTATCTCTTGATCATCAACATCACAAACATCATCAATGAAAGCATCTTTGAATTTTCCTCCATTCTACAAAAAGCTATTTATTTATTTGTCATCCCAAAAAACTTTTCAGTACCTTAAATTGTCTGGAACAGTATGAATTTCAAATTTTTTACCAGAATTCATCAGAATTTTAAGATTACTTGCTATTGTAGCAAGAGAATCTACAATGATGTTCTGAGTTCTTGGTAATGTTGTTAATGTATACTCGGGAAAAATTTTCAAGACATCCAAAAATGCATTTATATAAGCTCTCATCTTCGGATGCTTTGCTTGATACTCTCCTTTCACCTACTTTATGACAAGCTCAGAATCACAATAAACAGAAATTCGTTTTGCACCAAGTTTCTTCAAAATTTTAAGACCTGTAATCAAGGCTTCATACTCCACTTCATTATTAGAACAGCCAAAAGCCAATTTATAAGAGCATTCTCTAACACTAGCTAGAATTCCACCTAACTTACGAACTGGTCTTCGGATCCAAATACCAATACCTGCACCTTCCTTACCGAAAGCACCATCGAAATCCATGTTCCAGAAGCCTTCTTCATCTTCTAGATGTTGAAACTCAACTTTTAGTTTTGTTTTACTTGGGACAATCACCTCATTTTGTTGTTTTGTACTGATTTTCTATTTTTCAGGAGGCTTCTCGGAAGAAATCACCACTTCAGAGGTCATCACTTCTGAAGTCACCACTTCTTTTTCCTTATCCAAAAATTCTCTAAAATTTTCTGAAAATTCTGAAATATCTTCTGCTATTACTAATTGATTATTTACATCATTCAAATCACCATTATTATAAAAAATAAAATATTCTAGATCTATATGTACAGCTTGAATTGGATGATTTATGGGCTTCTCCTTACTAGTTATCATATACTTCATTTTCTTTTCCCGATACAATTTCCTGAAAACAAGAACAGTAGCATAAGAGAATTCAAGTTGTAAAGTTCCATTGAGTTTGGCTCCCCATGATCTAGATAGTAGCATTCCAAACCGAGGTGGTATATCAGCCACCACCACATCCATCAAAATATTCTTAGCTAGAATCTGATCTAAGGAAACCAATAAATCTTTAATGAGACCAATGCAACGAAATATACCAGAATCAAATGAGTACAAATCATGATAAGGTTGGGTGATATCCATGCCTAACTTTTCCACAATAGCCTTAGGCATCAAATTGTGAGAAGCACTGGAATCAAGCATGGTATTGTGAAGTATGTAATCATGCAATCTACGACTCAAATAAAAAGGAGGAACTTCACTCTCTCCTAATTTACCATCTATAGCTGGACCTAAAATGAGCTCGGGATGATCATCTTCAACATTAACCATATCGGACAAAGGATCAACTAGCAACATTTTAGACACCTCATCTCTGTAATGATTATTCTTTACTAACTCTGTCAAAGGAATGGAAACTTTCAATTTAGCTATTTCATTTTCTAGATTAAAGGTTGTGGCTTTATCTACCTCTTTGACAGCAGTATCTCTTCTAAGATTTAGATCCCTTGTCACAATTTCTTTCTTCTAAGTATCTTTCTCTTTAGTAGCTGAGCTTGTTGATGGTTGATTGATGTTGCTATGATTCTGATCTGCATGTCCTTACCCTTTTTCGAAATATCATTCTTTGATTGGAGCTATTTCCTTTTATGAATAGGATTGACCGGTACATCTCTGCTCCTCAGAGAATATTGTTTCTTTTGTGCACTCAAAGCATTCATATATCCACGCTGGTAGTCATCTGATTCAGTCTCCAAATCATCATCATTTTCCAAGATATAGTCTTCATCCTTTGGAGAATCAAAATTTTCAGTATACTCATCATCTTCAGTCAAGAAAATGGGTAATCCATCTGTTGTAAAGAAATGAATTGTTTCAATCATCGGATCTTCATATTCTTCCTCCTCTGCTTGGACATAATTCTGTTGCAATGGGGTTCTAATATGTTTTTTTTGTACTATTTGGTCAGGTGCTTTATGCTCTCTTTTCTTGATTCTCAATTGTTTATGCCCTCTGAAATTTGGATTCCATATCTATGGTTCAGGTCTCTCTGAAATAGATAATCAGTCAACCATCTTCTCCATAGTCCGGAGTAATGAATCCATTTAAGTGGATGTCTCCTATTTGATAATCACCCTCTTTTCTGATCTCATCCTTACTCTTCTGGCTAGAAAATTTGATTCCACACTTACAGCATTTTTCTTCATGTCTGCTAAAGTTGTAGGATCACGTTCACGCAACTGATATGCCATATCAGCATCAAATCCATCCAGGAATTTGACCAAAACCATACCCTCCGGTGGTTTCATATGTGCAGGAAGAGAATTATACACTGCATTAAATCTCACACAATAATCTTGAACAAACTCACCAACATATATTTTTAAGTTTTCACATTCAGACAATATTTGAAGGGGATTCCTATTTACTTCCCATATTAGTACAAATTAACGATGCAAAACTTCTAAAGTATCAATAGTGCCTGGAAGTAGAGCTCTGAACCATTTTCTTACTTCCCCTCCCAAGCTTTGTGCAAACAACCTCATCTTCACATCCTCTATATCAACTTCATGCAGATTAAAAAAGTCATTCATCTTATCTACATGTTTTTGAGCTTTTATAGGTTGAGTATCATCAAAAAAAGGGATTTTGGTTTGATAATATGCGGGAATTTGACCTAGATTTTGAGGGAGAACAAGGGGGGCATATCTTGCAGCCATGACTGGAGGTGGAGGTGGAGGATGAACAATAGGAATAACAACAAGGATGTGGATGTCTGATGTGATCAAAGGGAGACTTGTCCCTGACTGAGTAGTGTGAATAGCGAATGATGAAGAAGGAGGGGGAAGAGGGATATTCTGAGTAAGAGTAGATGAAGTGATGGAAGAATAAGGTGAGATTTTAGGTCTTCTTTCCAGCCAAGTATTTACTTGTGAAGAGTGATTCTGAAAATCTTTAAGAGATTGTAAAAATTGTGTTACTGATTGACACCTTGATTGAAACCCTAATTGAGAGTGTGAAAATTGATCTTCAACAGGACTACGAAAGGAAATGGAGGAATAAACAACTGTATCATCAATCCAACTCAAAGATTTACTCCAGAATAAACTATGCTCAAAATTTACATCAAATTCAATATCTTGAAAATTTTCTAACCCTTTGGGAAATGAATAAGCTCTGGGAATGGAACTTCTTTCTGATTGATTTCCGACTGAAGTATAAGTCTCAACAACAGATTTACCTTTTCTTCCAATGTTCTCAGGCTCGCTAACAATAGTAGGAGGATTCATATCGGGATTGGATCTGGTGTATCTTCGGGAAGCCAATATGTTCAATTTCAAAAACAAATATGCACTTTACAAATTTTTCAATTCAGCCTTTGAATAAACTCTAAAACTCATCATCCACAAGTTTAAGAATTTCAATGAAAACTTATTACTAGGGTTGATCTAATCTTACTCTTTTCTTCCCCAGTGGAGTCGCCAAAAATTTTATCACTCAAATCGAACCTCAAGGCTGAGAAGGAAATCACGAGGTAACCTCAAACCAAACTTTGGACTTGGTATCTAGCCCTACCAAGTCAGAGAGGAATCTCTCGATAGAATCACAGCCAAGAGGGCTGGATGAAAATATTTTTTGGGATAGATAAGGAGTACAGGGGGTTTTGATTTTTATTTTAGGGTTAGGCTCACTGAACAGGGATTAGGTCAAGGGGATAGATCAGGGCCAAAAGGATGAAATTGTAGTCTTCTTGATGGGGAAAGGTAGGTAAAAGTTTAAACATTCAAAGATAATAAAATGAGATGGAAATACTAGTGAGGAGCTAAGGAAAGAATCTGAAATGTATTTTCCCTAAACTGAAGAAAATGAACACATTATACTGAATTTCCCAAAACAGAGCATAACTAAATATGAATTCTATCTTTCAAACTTGAAATCAAGTATATTATAGATGTGAAATGGTTTATTAATTAACAATACATTCTAACAAATCAATCACCAAGAAGAAACAATGTTTAAAACTCATACCACAGGGATCCCAAGAAAATAGCTGCAATTTTCCATTAATGTCCAAGCCAGAATGATACTTGAGCAATACAATCTCTCCAAATTATGCCAACCATTACAAAGACTGAAAAAGTACACCTTATAGACTTCAAAACCATTTCCTCTCATCCTCAGGGGTCAAATCCATGAGGTGAGGGAGTTGTTACACCAAAAGCTGAACTGAAAGCTAAAGACTAGGATGAGGAAAGTGACTCATTCCTATCTTTTAGAACAGATACATTTGACTTCAAACTAATAATTTACCTACTGTATCTACCTTAGGTAAAAGTAAACTATGATATTTACAATGGTAACTTCTTCATTTACCCAAGTAAAAAGTGAAACAGAGGTGAAATTTCAAAATTTACTAAAATTGGTGAAAATGTAAATTTCATGGTAAACATGCAGCACCATGACAGAAAAATTGACCTGTTTTGTAATCCACTTTTGGAAGCCTACCCCTTGTCCAAATATGCTCCATGATAGCTCATTGGAAATGTCTCAGATTCTATTTTCTATATATGCTTTCACTTTCCAAAATGGCGCCCATCTTCTCTGTCAAAAACATTTTCTCCCAAGACTAGTAAACGCGTAGCACCAAGGTGAAAAAGAGGGCAGAAACATGATTTTTTGGTAGTTTTTGGCCTCTTTGAGTGACCCATTTTTCTCCAAATATCCTGAAACTTTCTGAGGTTTATGTACTTTTCATTAGGAACATGAGGATACTAACCATTTTCCATTTGGAGTGGCCCAAAAAAGAGTGCAACATCATGCTAAACTGTCCCAAAAAATCAAAATTTGCACAAGAGTGCTACATGTGCCAAAATTGTGAATTTCCTTGCTGATTTAGAGGTTAGAGGCATGGTGAGACACCTCAGTGAGAATATTCAACTTCTCCTTCTCTTTTGACTCAGTCAAAGCTCAAATCTTTGCATGGGCTCATTTGAGCTTGGCCCTTGCAATCATGTTTCTCATGGCCTAGTTTTTTGCCATCTTCCTCCTAATATCAGTATCTTTCTTTGCCTTCTCTAGTAGATGCAAATTGGCTCTCTCAAGCCAAGACTCTCTATCTTTACTAATCTCAATGGCAAGCAGCTCACTTGGAGTGAGTTGCTTTGCCAATTCAGCCTCTTTCTGCCTTTCCTAAGCTAAATCCCTCTTTAACCCAATGGTCCTCAGTCTCCGTTTAGGAAGTTGATCTTCCTCATCATCACTCTCATCAAAACTGCCCAAGGTCTCATCCAACAAGGCCTTAGCCTTCCCTCCCTCTCTCTGAGCTCTGATTTCCCTGACCTCACTGATGGTTTGCTTTGTCTTTAGTTGTTGATTTTCTAGCTCAAGAAAGTCAATCACATACTTTTCTCTACCAAGATTAGCTTTAAGCTCTCTAATCTTGGCCTCCTTGTCTCTGATCACTGCACTAGTAGCTATATCCTCATCCTCATCATGAACCTCAATCAACTGAAAATCCTGCTCAGTTTCATGTTTTTCCTCTTGCTCAACAATGATAGTCTCTATAGACTTTTCCTTGCCCATGACTACCTGTTTTGTTGATGAAGAAGGCATGGCCCCTTTCACACCATGTGAAGAAAACACATGCCTATGGCCTCTCTGATATGTTATGGGAAATGGCTCAATATCAGTCATTTTAGTGCAAGATTCCTTAGTGTCCCTTTCACTGCTTGATGCTCTAGTATCATGATGTGATGGTGAAAGGTTATAGAAAGGTGATGAGGTAGGATCAATATGAGGTGAATGGATGTGAGTGGATGGTGATGTATGAATAGTAGGATGTAATGGAGAAGTGGATATGGGAGGATGAGATGATGAGGGAATATCCTGCTCATGATGGATAGGTGGGGTAGTGAAAACCTTATTTACAATGAATGCATCCCATGAAATGTTTTTCTGTTGAAGTTGATGCATGAACACCATTTTGATGAGTGAATGATGATATAGACTCTGCATTTGCTGATTGTAGTCTCTCTTTTGCACAATGTAAGCCATCTTGTCAATGCTAAGGAAAATATAATAAGGTAAGTGTAGCATTCTAACTCTAGTGAAATTCATGAGGAGACGGATATGGTATGAGTAGAGTCAAGAAAACCTCCCCTCACAAGTGAAGTATTTCATTATTATCTTCATCATGGACACATACATGTAAAGGAGATAAGAAAAGGGAAAATGGACTTCTTGTGATCTTTTTACCTAGGTTTGAGGTATGGTTCATAATCGCTCGTGTCCAAGTTTTCTTTTTTAAACCACCTGTCTCCCACACTAGGGATCCCTGTAGCAGCTGCAATAGCATTGGTGGACATCTCAAAAGTAACCCCAGCAAGAGTAACATGTTTGTCATGTAGATTGGTGATGAACAATCTTGTTAACTTCAGGTGATTTTGGACTTGTTGCACTCTCTCAAAAAACTGAAAATAGCCCACATGTTTGAAGCAAGATACAGTGAGAGGAGAGGACATAAGTTCTCTTCTAGTGATAGGTTCAAACCTATTTATTTTTCCTCCCTTATGGTCATTTCTTCTTGGCATTTATTCCTCACCAACAATGCCATTATCCTCTTCTTAAGACATTTTCAAATTATGATTTGTAAAACCATAGGGTACAAGTGAAATGAGATGAGGGGAAGGGGATGACATGGCTGTAATATCCCAAAATGGAAAGATTCAACAATACCTGCTAGAATAACGCAATTTTCAGAAGTATGTGAACTAAAATGAGTTTGCAGCTCTTGGATCCCTTATATCTGGAGACCTAGCATCTAAATCCAAGAGGAGAGAAAAAAAAAATCAAACTAGGTGAGGTAAAGAGACCTCCCACACCTAGTATGGTTGGAAAACACCCAAGAATGGGGCTGCAACAATATGCAACAATACTGCAGGAAAATAACTCAGTTTCTCTAAGAAATAGAAGGAGACCAATAAGAAGGTTCAACATTCACATATACAGCAATAAATCATATCCATATTGAGGCCCATACAATGTATTACAGAATGTAGAAGACAGTAATAGAAGAAATTCCTCAAAAATAGAGGCTACAACACATGTATTGACTGAAAAATAGCTTGACGACGTTATTTTTAAGAGTTGCAAAAGTTGTATATTACACTCTAGATCTAGAGTAGATTTGTGTACAAAATATTAGATCCATTTCAAATATGTACACTAGAAGAGCTCCTTTACAAATTCCCCTTAGGGTTTTGAGCAAAACATGAGACACAGAGAGTAGATCTGAGATCTAAAGTGGTAGATTTATAGTAGTATTCGGAAATTTCTAAAGATGAATACAATAGAAGTAGATCAAATCTAAACAGAACATGGATCAGAAGTATAATCCCTGGATCACCATAGTGAAGGGAAAAACCTCGACACCATAGATCTCTCCTCCAAATGTGTGTCAAAACTCCCTGCAACTATACACTTGCAAATAATGTAGTCCTGGAAGGTAAAATGTGTTGTAGGCTCTAGCACTGGTTTGTCCTAATGCCAAGATCTAAAAATACAGCTTGAAATATCCAATACTCTCTTATCAAGGGGATAGATGGCTTTCCCATTGAAAAGAGGCACTAGTTTGGCCTAGATCTGAGCAGATCTAGCCTCCACTTGCTGCAACTTACAAGGACAACCAAACCCTCAACAGGATTTGCATTGTAGTTGGAAGATGAGCTTGGCCAAATGCTTGATAGTGGACAAGATCAGCAAGACTCCTCCAAGAGCTACTCAATGAAAGAGGTGGGATTCCCGAACAGGAACACCCTAGTGCTAAACAGCACTATCCTCAGCTAAACAGTAGAGAATGATATATTTCTAAACAGAAAATATATTCAGAAATATACTCAATCAACCACCTTCTTCTATTGTCCTCCTCTTCCTTTTATAGGATGAAATTCTTGTCAAACCCTAAACCATCTCAATGATTTAGCTCCATTCACATGTGTAGCCTCCAACTAAAATTGTGTTGTGCATCTAGGAGATTCACTGTATCTAGACAGCGTTGTTGATTTGGTCCTGGTTGACTTGTTCAAGTGATCCAGTCTCTTTCACACCTAAATGTGCTTATGTAAATAGCCCAGATTTAGCTATGTTCACATGTGGCATTGATTTATTTTTTTGATTAGGAGTTTTATTGATCCTCCTTTATAATTTTATTCATCAAACAGAAAATTGAAACAAAATTGTATATTCCCATTAGCTTGGGCTAATTGGGAATATTACAGTCCTCCCCTCGAAAATGTTTCTTTTCCTCAAGCAACTGATAGGGTGAGTGCTGCAACATTTCTCCTCATCCATTGGTGACACCATCAAAGATCAAGCTCTCCTCACAAGCTAGGTGTTTACCAATCCAAGCCTCCATGAACTGTTCCTCCAAAGTCATCATGAGATGTACATAATCCATCCCACAAGGAGTCAAAAACTCAACAGAAACAAACATGGTTGAAGCAATGCTCTCTCTAAAACATGTATCATGAGGTACATAGATATTTTCCATCCCATGTGGTACATACAAACTTCCCATCCTCCCTCCATACAATCCCATAAAAATCACAACTATATCATCCAAGTATGGAAGCATAATTACATATACAAAAACATAAATTTGAACATGAGGAGGTGGGTCATAGTCCCACATATGGTACCAGCATAGTGCATCTCCTGCCTACATCATATCAATATATGTTAAGTGTTTTTCCCATCACTTACTTGCTGCACAAGTTATCTCAACATGGCTGAAAATGTGAGATATGTTTGGTGCCTTTGGGAAGCACCCATCATGAAAGAAAATCTCCCTTTGCACAACAAGGGAGTGGCCAAATTCAGATATTTTAGTGGCCCAATGTTTTCCATGAGATTTACATGATACAACACTTCTCTTTGGAGTCATGGCCTGCATAAACATGGTGAAATAATATGTCAAATCAGAAAATGAAACTTGCATTACATGATCAGATTTTTCACCAACAATGTCTCTCCTCCATATGAAATTGTGCATATATTTTTCTCCCCTTTCAAGAGAAGGAATAAATGGCTGAAATGACTCTTGCATAGAGTCCTTTTGCTGCCCCAACTTCACATAGTTCTTGCATTCTATAAAATGCTAATGTAGCTCTCCTCCAAAGCCTTCCCATTCAAAGCATCTCATGATAGTGTTGTAGATCTTCATAGAATAGGTAGGGTTGAAACAGAACTCTTTGCAGGCCCTTTGTAGCATCCTCTCCTTGAGCTTAGAGGCTCTAGGTAAGAAGATCCTATCATGATGATAGATGACTCCCTCATGGACTAGATAGCCCTCTTTATGCGGCTGGCCATTAAGCATCATACAAGTGTGAAGATCTTTGGAATAATCCACCAATAGTTGGGATTTCCAATATAGATCTACACTCCCCAACAATGAAAGCGTTGATGATGCATCAATATGAATGCTTGCCATTTTTCTAATCTCCTCTTTTACATCTCTTATGCCAAAGGTATAAGTAGGAAGGATATACCTTCCCTTCTTCCCCTCCAACAGCGCAGAATCAGTAATGAAGGTGGGTGATGATGATGAGAGAAGAAATCTCCTTCCTACTGGTGCTTGCCCAAGCCTTCCAGCGTTGTAGTTGTGTCTTATAATGCTCCCATCCCTCCTGGATCTAATTTTTGAGCATCAAGTAGTGAGATATCTCTCACCAAAACTGAATCAGGTTGCCTCCCAGGTGGTTTGCCACTAGATAAGAGTGTCCCTTGCAGAAATATCATGAACATAATAGAAGGGATAGTGAGGTCCTTGCTTCCACTGCGCAGATCCATATCTGTTTTTTGTGTGGAAGTTTTGTGTGAGGGGTAAGTATGCATGCCTTTGATCATTTGAGGTGCACCACTCTTCTTGTCCACCCATTCCATTTGCAAATCCTCCCAATCAGTGGTGACTTTCCCCAATGTAATCAATCATTGAACACCCAAAATAACATTGGTGTTTGGTATGTCAACTACAAAGAAGTGATCCACCAAAGTATAGGATCCCATGGTGACTGAAATTGATGGGACATAATGCATGCATTACATTGTTCTATCTCCTAGGACCAAAAAAGAGAATCCCTCAAAAGTATCAGTGGGTATTTCTCTCCTTTGCACAAGATGGGCATCAATGAAATTGTGGGTAGCCCCACTGTCAATCAATACAGAAACCCTCTAATTCATGATTGAACCTTGAACTCTTGGGGTCAAGTACTTAGGTACTCCCCTCAAAGATGCAAGAGTTCCTCCAATAGGAGCAAAGGCTCCATTCCCATCTCCTTATGGTGTTGGATCTCCTTCAACATTGTCAGCGTTGTGACCCCTCCTTGGCTCATCATCTTCATCTTCTTCAAGATCTGAGAAAACCTCTATATAATGTGCTTTACCAATAGCACATCTATTTCCAGGTATCCATGGTTCTTGGCAAGTGAAGCAGAGATTTCTCTTTCTTAGATATTTTTGGACTTCATCATCAAGAGGCTTCTTGTATGAGCTCTCCTTTGAAGGAGCAGCTCTCTCTTCCTTCCCTTTAGAAGAAAAGGAGGGCTTGTTCTGAAATTTTTCCTTTGCTTTTGGCAAGGCATCTTGAAGGTATATAGCCCTCTCAATGGAATCATGCAAGGTAGTGGGCTTGGTAGATTTAACCAACCCATGTAAAGTTTCATCTAGGCCATCGATGAACATATACACCCTCCTTGTTGCAGTCAAATCAGGAACCATAACAGATAATCTCAAAAATTTAGAGATATAAGACTTTGTATTGCCTGACTATTTCAACTTTGCAAGGCTCATGAAAGGTGCTTATGGATCCTTTCTTTCAAACCTCTCCACCAATCTTCTAGTGAACTCAGAATAGGTAGTCACATAGGCATGACCCAATGTAGACAACCCATGGAACCACCAATTGTGTGCTTCACCTTCAAAGTGCAGCACTGCAATCTTGATAGCTTCCGTCTCAGGGACTTTGTTCAACTGAAAGTAGATATCCAGTTTTTCTACCCATGCTTTCGTAGAACAAGTGGATGACCCATCAAACTTGGGTAAAAATAATCTACCCATAGAGTGATGTCGATCATGATTCTGAGTGAATCCACCATCTCTATGCTGATGCCTTGGTCTTCTTTTGTCCTTGAGGTGAAAAAACTCTTGAAAAATCAAGTGTTCCTTGAATCTCTAATTCTGAGACTCATATTCTTCAAATTAGTCTTTAAGGGATGCTTGCTCATGAGGCCCTTCATTTTCCACAGCCAAAAAAGTAGGCATGGTAGAGAATTGTGGAGCTTGTGGATGGTTCACTCGTTGATTATTCCAGTGGTGATACATGCCAGAGATTTCTACAGGATGAAATATCCTAGGAGATTCCTTGATCCTATCCAATCTCATCTCCTTGATCTCTCTAGCAAGATCTTACATGGCTTTCAAAAGGGTTTTTGCAAACTCCTTCCCATCTTCATCACTTCTAGATTCAGGGGCTTTTCCCTTGTCTTTATCATCATTGTTGTAATCAAATTTCTTTTGTCTTAATCTCAGGTACCTCTTCTCTCTGTCAGTGAGAGGCTCATCTTCTTTTGAATACATATTGGCTCTTCAAGAAAGCAAATCACAGTCTGTGCCAAGATGATTGCTCTGATACCACTGTAATATCCCAAAATGGAAAGATTCAGCAATACCTTCCAGAATAATGCAATTTTCATAATTATGTGCACTAAAATGAGTTTTCCAGCTCTTGGATCCCTTAGATATGGAGATCTAGCATATAAATCCAAGAGGAGAAAAAAAAAAATCAAACTAGGTAAGGAAAACAGACCTCCCACACCTAGTATGGCTGGAAAACACCCAAGAATGGGGTTGCAGCAATATGCAACAACACTACAGGAAAATAATGCAGTTTCCATAAGAAACAATAGGAGACCAATAATAAGGCTCAACATTCACATATACAGCAATAAATTAGATCCATATTGAGGCCGATGCAATGTATGATAGAATGTAGAAGACAAGAATGGAAGAAAATCCTCAAAAATAGGGGCTGTAACACATGTATTGACTGAAAATTAGCTTGACAGCGTTATTTTTAAGAGTTGCAGTAGTTGTATATTACACTCCAAATCTAGAGAAGATCTGTGTACAAAATATTAGATCCATTTCAGATCTTTACACTAGAAGAGCTCCTTTACAAATTCCCCTTGAGGTTTTGAGCAAAACATGAGACACAAAGAGTAGATCTGAGATCTAAAATAGCAGATCTGCAGTAGTATTCGGAAATTTATGAAGATGAATACAATATAAGTAGATCATATCTAAACAAAACATGGATCAGAAGTATAATCCATGGATCACCATAGTGAAGGGAAAAACCCCAACACCAAAGATCTCTCCTCCAAATGTGTGTCAAAACACCCTGCAACTGTACACTTGCAAATAACGCAGTCCTAGAAGATAAACTGTGTTGTAGGCTCTAGCACTGGTTTGGCCTGATGCCAAGATCTAAAAATACAGCTCCAAATATCTAATGCTCTCTTATCAATGGCATAGATGGCTTTCCCACTGAAAAGAGGCACTAGTTTGGCCTATATCTGAGCAGATCTAGCCTCCACTTGCTGCAACTTACAAGGACAAAAAAACCCTCAACAGGATTTGCGTTGTAGTTAGAAGATGAGCTTGGCCAAATGCCTGATAGTGGACAATATCAGCAAGACTCCTCCAAGAGCTACTCAATGAAAGAGGTGGGATTCTCGAACAGGAACACCCTAGTGCTAAACAGCACTATCCTTAGCTAAACAGCAGAGAATGATATATTTCTACGCAGACAATATATTCAGAAATATAATCAATCAACCACCTTCTTCTTCTATCCTCCTCTTCCTTTTATAGGATGAAAGTCTTGTCAAACCCTAAACCATCTCAATGATTTAGCTCCATTCACATGTGTAGCCTCCAACTAAAACTACGTTGTGCATCTAGGAGATTCACTTGGTCAAGTGATCCAGTCTCTTTCACACCTAAGTGTGCTTATGTAAATAGCCCAGATTTAGCTATGTTCACATGTGGCATTGATTTATTTTGCTGATTAGGAGTTTTATTGATCCTCCTTTACAATTTTATTCATCAAATAGAAAATTGAAACAAAATTTTATATTCCCATTAGCTTGGGCTAATTGGGAATATTACAATGGCTAACTTGAAAGGTGAAGGGAATGAGTGTAGGGAATGAGTGAAGGGGAAAACTAAATCAATGAAAACCCTAAATCAATGAAATTATCCTTTCTATGATTGATATTATTTTAGGAGGATGAAACAAGTGTATAGACAGTGATCACAAACTTGTAATTAGGGTTTCATTAGGGTTCCACTTCAATTCATTTAAAAGTGACCAAATATCTTAAAAAACAAGGCTTATGACATGTACTTACTTCTTAGAAGTGCTTGAAGGACTTTTGGAGAAATTTGGAAGTGTTTTGAACTTGTTTGGATTGCTAGAACACTCAGCAATCTTCCCTGTCTATGCGTGCAGCACCACTGTGTGAGCATGCAGCGCTTTTCCAAACACGCAACGCCTCCAGGCAGGCATGCAGCGCCTTCATAAAATACACAGCAATCTTCTGGCAAGGGCCCAGTGCCAATGTAAACGTGCAGCACCAATTGCAAAACGCGCAGCGCCAAGAAATTTGGCCCAATTTCGCTTCAAAAACTCACAAACTTTTATTTTATGAATGATTCTTACACTTTGAATGGAAACAATGACTCTTTTGAAATGTTTGATGGGCTTTATAGGAATGTGGATTTAATTTAACTTGAAAAATCCACTTTCTAATGTTTGAAGTCTTTTTCCTTTATCACTGATACTCTTTGACACTTTTTGCATTGCAGGTTATTTGAAGTCATGGAGTTAGATTCTCTTTTTCTCATTGAGGCTTGACATAATGGCTTTGACAACTTGGGATTAAATTATTACATATAGTAGCATAAAATTACATTTGAAAAAATAAAATATATTACATAGATGACTTTTCTATCAAAATGGCATTTTGATAAAAAAAAGTCTTCAAACTGAAAATACAACCTTTGAAGTATAATGAAATCACCATGATGATCTCGTTCAATCCCTCTCATATATGTGTTGATCTCATTGGAATGGAGTGACCTTGATAAATGAAAAACCCTAATGACCTAATGAGACTAATTTTTGACCTGATTTTGAATGATATTTTGACCTAAAAGATTTTCAAGTAAATCAGAGAATTTTCATAGGTTTTCTTATGCTCAAAGGGACATGGGAATGAGTCAGCAATATGAATCTTGGTGGAAGAAAAAAAAAATTGACAAGGAAAACCACCAGCGGAGAAAATTTATGTCATGACCTAACAGAGTGATACAAAATTTATTTAGTATGAGACACCTAAGATGCACATGAAAATTTGTTTTCATCCTTGGTGGAAATATACCAATATTGACACTAACACAAATGACACAAGATATAGGTGATTAGCCAAGGCCAAAATATCTCCAACCTAAGAGGAAAATCCATAGTAATCCTTCTTGTAGAATCTTCAATTGACAAATTCCAAGACCTAGACCCTAGACCAAGAACCCCTCTAAGACCAATTGAATGCTTCCTCTTCTTCCAGCAACTTTGACCTACTCATCAACTTTAAATGCAACTATAACTTTGAATTTCCCATAAACTTCAATTCGAATTTCCCATAAACTGCAACTTCAAATGCAACCAAAAATCACAAATTCGACTGCAACCAAAAATTGCAACTTCGAATGCAACCAGAAGATTCAATTGCAACTGCAACTGCAACTGCAACCAAAAACTGCAACAAAAACTTCAATATGTCCAAAAACTGCAACTTCTCTTCTTCACTTGGGTAGATTCTCTCTCCTAGACAACTCGGCTTCCAAAAAAATTATTCTTGGTGACCTAACTTCAATTCTGAAACTTCTCTTCTGTAATATTCCAAAATTTGCAAGCAGCAAATTGGAATATTAATTTTTGCTTATGTCATCTAGGAGATGAATAAAATAGGTAAAAGGCCCGTTAGTAGGAATAAAATCCCTCATAGTGTGAAATGGATCTATGGAGTAGCTTTATTTTTCACCTTCCAGTGTGAAAAGGGGCAATTGCATGAGGACAAGGTCAAGTTTGACCAAGTCAATAGTGTTGCCTAAGAGGTGTAGCTTGCATGAGAAGAAAGAGCAGTTTGAGAGGGAGGAATACTCTTTGTGGAAGAAACCCTAATGTGTGGGGTCCAGGGCAAAGAGGCATTCACTTGTATAAAAGGAGGAGGAGGCAGCCAAGTAAGACATCTTTGAGTATTGGATTATTTGTCTATTCAGACTATTTGCAGTCTCCAGTTGTTCAGCTGAGTTGCAGTGCTGCTTACCACGAGGGATTCCGTTTAGGATTTCCTCTCCTTCTTGAGAGGCCTCTTGAATGATTGCACTTCATTTTCTCCACATCTTGGCTCAAGGCCAAAGCCATTCCTTCAACTACATTGTTATCTCTGCTCAAGTGTAACGTTGTGTTGCAGGGTGTTGTAGTGAAGGGGTTCCACAACACCATTCCTTGTCTCGTCTTTCAGAAGAGGGAGATTCTATTCCTCGGGAAGACTAGTGAGGAAGGTTTTCAGAGCTGATTTTCATATCTTGGCATTAGGACAAGCTTCTCCCATCATCAAAATCACATTCCCTGTTGAGAATGCAGCAAGATGATGGAGCTTGGTGAAATGAAGTCGCCTTCACCAAGTGGGCCCGCAGGCGAATTCTCGCGCAAAGTCTATTTTTAGACTATGTCTATTTTTAGACATATGGGGCATGGTTCGGGGATTCCAGTTTGAGATTCTTGGAGCATTGGTCATGTTGGTAAAAATATATGAGACTCTATTTTTTAGGTCGAAGAGGTCGAAGGCTATTTTTAGACTGCCTCTCCTAAAAATAGGGAAGTCAAATATTATTTACCTTTAATAATATTTGGACTCTAAACAGCAGTTTACTCTCTTGGAGCACTTCAGTTTGAGCTACGGATGTGGCACATGCAACTGCCAGAAGGAAATACGCTTTTCTTATGGGGTATTGAGCTCATGCATGGTTTACTTCAGTTAGGACTTCAGTGGCAGAAGTTTGGTGGAGTTAATGAGACAGCTAGTGGAGTTGTGTTCTGTTTATTTTAGTTGAACTAGTTGAGATTAGTTTAACTAGCTAATCGATTAGTTATGAGTGGAGTGAATTAAATATTATTTAATTCATTAATTAGTAACTCATTATTCAACTCAAGAACACATCAGTTCACTACAGTGCATGATCAGTTCAGTGAAGACCAGTGAAAGAGATAGATGAAAGGGTGGAGCTAGCTATTAGTTGTGACTATACTGTTTCTATTTGCAACACACGGATAGGAGGAGTAAGCCCATGAGGATTATGCAGTTCAGGCTGGTGGTTTATCTATATAAAGAGGCCATCCCATAGCATTGAAACATGCAATAGAGGCAAGGCAATTAGTGGTGAGTTTTGAACCAGTAACCTGTTCAAAACTGAGCTAGATTGTGAGTAACTTTATGAGAAAGTACTGAGTACTTGTGAGGAGTATTGTACTGAGTTTTTTACTTTATTTCTCCATTATAATATACACAATAGCTGCGGGGTTTTCAGCTATAAGCTTTCCCCATACATACTGTGTTAATGTGTATGATGATTTGATGTGTTATCGCTTGATTTTATTTCCGCATGTGTGATGATCTGAGTTGATCTGAGTGGAAGATATTATGTGTTGTGTATGAAGTTCAAATAGTATGTGACCGGGATAGTCTCGGTGGATAATTAATCATTATTCAGCAAATTTCTACATGGTATCGGAGCTATTGAAGTTCAGATTGATCATCACAGTGATTACAAACTTATTTCGGTAGACAGAGTCTGCATGCGGGCCAGGTAGCCTCCGGATTCATCTTTCTTCGGAAAGTGAAAGGTATAGTAAACGCCCCTTGCAGTCGATCTCTGTGCTAGAAATAATTTGTTCTCACGATCTAGAGCGGTTGAGCTTTGAGGTGGAATTCGAAATTTTGCAGCAGTTTTGTTTTCTTGGTGCCGATGTTGAAAATGTCTTTCAACGGTTTGCGACTCGAATATGCTCTTGAAGGCAGTTCGAATTATGTTGCATGGAAGGATCGCATGGAGGCAGTATTAGAAGATAATGGTCTGAAGATGGCGAAGTTTCGAAGGATCCTATTGGAGGGCGTCAAGGATCATATTGTATCCAGCCTGCATGGAAAGGCTACTCCATATTTAATGTGGAAAGCTTTGACGGATCTATTCCAGAGTAAGAGTGACCAAAGGAAGCTGGCGCTCAAAGATAAGCTCAGGAACATTAAGATGGAGAAGGGCGACAGTATCGCCAAATACCTCACGAAGTTCACTCAATGCAGAGATGAGCTGGGAAGTGTGGGGGTGACTGTCGAAGACGAGGACATGGTCGACCTGGCTCTCCTTGGTCTTCCGAAGGCTTGGCACTCATATCAAGATAGTGTCAATGGTCGGGAGAAGCTGCCGGGATGGGAGCACCTTTGGGTGGATCTCATGCAGGAGGAGATAAGGAGGACTACTCGGGATGGATCTTCATCAAAGGGAGCTGATGAAGAAAATTGCGCTTTGGTTGCCAAAGCAAAGAAGGGGAAGGGTAAGAAAACCTCTCATTCTGGTGCAAAGGGCAAGAAGCAGGATATGGCGAAAGTGAAGTGTTTTCACTGCCATGATCACGGACATTATGCTACCAATTGTCCAAAGAAGAAGAAAAACAAGCAAGCGGGAAGATCTGCAGATGGAGAAGCTTTGGCTTCACAGTTCGAGCTTGACTTTTCACTGATCGCATGCTTGGTTTCAAGTGTGATGGGATCGGTGTGGTTCTTGGACAACGGTGCGTCATTTCATATGACGGAAGATCGGGATTTGTTCTCAGATCTGGAGGACAAAGATTTGGGTGTGCACATCGAGATGGGCGATGATGGTAGATACAGTGCGACTGGTATCGGTACCATATCCTTTCAGAGGGAGTCTGGTAAACCCTTTGTATTGAAGGATGTCATGCATTTACCTGGATTGAAGAAGAACTTGATCTCTGTGGCGATGTTGGAAGATAAGGGGTATGATGTGGTCTTCAGCGAAGGAAAAGCCTTCCTGCGCAGTAAGACTACTGGAGAGACCCGGAAGATAGGGGTTCGAACTCAGAACCTTTATCAGTTGCAGGTAGATGACTGCGCAACTATGGCATGCAAGGCGGGAGAAGTGGTGAGCCGGGATGATGAGGGCGAACTATGGCACAGGAGATTGGGCCATCTTCACCATGGAGCTTTGAAGATTCTGCAGCAGATTTCTACTGGACTTCCTAAGGGCACCCTTGCGCAGTCAGATCAGTGCAAGGGGTGTACTTTAGGGAAGTATGTGAAAGCCACCTTTCACGAAAAGGATAGTCGCGCCACGACGATCCTTGAGAGAGTTCACACAGACGTGTGTGGTCCTTTCTCAGTTGCTTCGACAGCAAAGCACAGGTATTATGTGATCTTTGTTGATTATTTCTCTCGAAAGTGCTGGATCTTCTTCATGCAGAAGAAGAGCGATACATTCGCGAAGTTCTGTGAGTTTAAAGCACTGGTCGAGAAGGAGTCGGGGAAGAAGGTGATTTCTATAAGGAGTGATAACGGTGGTGAATTCATCTCGGCTGAATTCAAGGAGTTCTGCAGCGCAGAAGGGATTCGGAGAGAGCTCATCGCACCCCATAACCCACAGCAGAGCGGGGTGGCTGAGCGGAAGAACAGAACGATCGTGGGTGCTGCACGGGCGATGTTACATGATCAGGGCCTACCCCTTCACTTGTGGGCTGAGGCATGCAATACAGCAGTGTATGTGCAGAACCGTTGTCCTCACAAGGTTCTTGGCATGAGTACACCGGAGGAGGCTTATTCTGGCAAGAGGCCTGATATTTCCCTTTTGCGGATTTTTGGTTCTCCTGTCTACATGCATGTGACGAAGGATGCGAGAAGGAAGCTGGATCCAACTACTGAGGTTGGAATATTTGTGGGGTACACTAATACACCTCACAACTACCGGGTGTATTTGTCAGACAGTCGCAAGACTGTTGTGCGACGGGATATAAAATTTCAGGAGGAGAAAGCCATGCAGTGTTCGCTTGAGAGGGAGCTACACTTGCATGCAGATGAGGAGCTGTTAGTTCCTAAGGAGGAGCTTCCAGATGTGGATCAGCCACAAGAGGAGGTTCGGGAGGTGGAAGAAACCACCCAGGCAGCGCCAACCATCAGAGGGCGCATGCGCACTACAGAAGCTGAGCGACTGGCTCGGGATGCAGAGAAGGTTGTAGGACCACCTACAGCACAGCGCAGACAGAGACAGTCACCGGATCGGTACACTAGATACATGGCTCTTATGAGTCAATGTGTTGTGACGGAGCCATCCTCTTTTGAGGAAGCTATGGAGGAACCCGCATGGGTAGATGCCATGATCGAAGAATATGATTCGATCGTCAGAAACAGTGCATGGGAGATTGTCCCAAGACCGGAGGGGAAATCGGTGGTGGGTTCGCGATGGATCTACAAAGTGAAGCAGGCGGCTGACGGGAGTGTGGAGAAGTACAAGGCGAGATTTGTCGCCCGTGGCTTCTCACAGATCGAGGGGATCGATTATGAGGAGACCTTTGCACCTGTCGCAAGGTACTCTTCCATACGGACGATCCTTTCTCTCTCAGC